>JBAHVQ010000534.1:951618-970945 GCA_036872915.1 Nanipora kamurai | reverse complement strand
TAAAAACGATGCTGCCTTTCCTGCAGCCAGTGCTGTGCCTTTAAAGACTTTCAAATTCTTAACCATTTTGGGGCATTCTTTTAGGACTGACATTTCAGGACCAGTAAAAGAACGAATTACTTTGAGGGCTTGCACACTTTTTACGACGCCAATCCCTGATGTCACGGAATTTGCTGCTAGTATAGTGCTGTCCAAGGAAATTGACGCGATCTCTAATTTCGCAATTTTATTTATTTTCTCTTCGAGTGAATCTAATGCCTCCAAATATTTCATCAGTAGCTCAATAATGGAACTAATAGCTTCTGTTTCTTTTCTGTCTATGTCCAGACAATCTTGTGCCTCTTTACATTTGCCTAAATGCAGATAAAAACATTTTCATTTAACGTTGTGGCAGACTAAAATACACACCATTGTTAAATCTGAAAAACGTTTGGAAAGCTTCGAAAAATATCCGTGGGCTTTTTTAACTGACCGATCATTACATGGCAGAGACAAACATGCAATACCAGAACCATTTTCACCGGTATTCTGTCGTGGAAGTAAAATATCCTGAAGACAATATTGAAAGATTTGGAGTTGTTCAAAGCTATCTGCAATATATCCAATAACATGCAGTAATTATAGTTTAAATAACTTGCTATAGTCATGCTGAAGTGGTACTTGTAATTTCTCCTTTTTCTCAGAATCAGGCTGATGTGGCTTTTGCCACCCAGAAAAGAGTCAAACTTTTGACTTCGCCAAAAAGAAGAGCTGTAACAGTTTCCCGGTCGAAAACGCTCTAAATTTGTTCAAATCCGCTTAAAAAGGTTAAACCACATTCCAAAACGGTTGTCAATGCTATTCCGGCATAAGATTGGTCAAAATCTTATGAAAAAAAGAAATACCATTACATTAAATCTAAACGTTATCTTAGTTGCACTAATAAATGAAACTCAATTAATTGAATTCCTAATCATATTTAATCAGTCAAGTTTAATTAGTTCCTGGCGTTTTACATTGAATTTTAGTGTGTAAAACGTTAAGAATTCTCAGACTGAACATGTTGGATTTAAAATAAATGTAGTCTATTTATCCCGTTAACTTGAGAAATGTAAGAGATGTTTGACGTCTAGAGAAGGGAATTTTTGTAGAAAAGATATGTAACCTCATAGTTATCGTTTAATTTTAACATGTAATTCTGGAGGCGCGCAACGAGGGGGGTCCCAAATATTCTAATGGGCTCCGTTCATGCTACGCCGGAAAACTTTTGAATTCTTAAACCTTTAAAACACCAATTCCTACAATCTAGAACGACTTCTCATAGAAATATGAATAACTATAACATAAGTTTTGTCTGTGTATTTTTAGATATGACATATATAAATTCCTACCTTCCACTGATTATATAATCCGTAAATGTAGACCAGCATCCCATATTATTGACATTTATGATCAAAAAAAAATTCCATGAGGTTTTAATGCAGTATTACGATTTAATTATCTCTTTCTAGTATTACTTGTTGACCGTAACGAGCTGTTTACAAAATTTTGTTATTGCCTGATGGGGATGGGCCCCGACCCTCCTTGGTTACATTCCTGCCAGTAAGAATGTATTGTCCTTTGAAATACGTATTTATCTATGAAATCATGGAATCTGATATTCTGACATCGTTATAATTTCAAGCAATATATTAATACAGTTCATCCATACGTCATAATAGTTCACATTTGCTTAAACTGCGATAACTAAGCAAGAGAGTAAAATTATGGAAGTACATCTACAATGCAAATCGGCCTCCCATGCTTTTTCGGTTTGTTGTTAGTTACTTAATTTTAGAAACAGCTGCTTCATCAAAATCCCCAAGAACACCAAGAACAATCAAATAGATATTTTGAGGCGGAAAAGAATCCACCAGAAATACTGCTAACCCTGACGTCCGTTTATCTACAAATTCAAGTAAATCCAAGCCTCTAGCATTGACACACTACAAATACACAACTGTCAAAACGAATAGCATTCCGAAAAGCTTGGAAACCCAGCATCACTACGGTAGACTTTCTTAGCTACATGTTCTCCCGTGAAAATAGTTGAACTCTAACCTTTCATTATTCCAGATTCTGCTATTGAAGTAGAGATATTAGTGACGGCCCCAGCTGCTCCAACCGCTCCACCAACAGCACTTAGTCCAAGAGACACTCCAAACGTGAACGGAGCCATTACAAGGCCACCAATCGCCAGAATCCCTCCAGCTGCTCCTACACTAGCGCCAGACACATTCGCAATGTTGCAATTTAAGTGTACCTTGTCGCATTCACTGGCAATGTTATAAAGTTGATGGATTGTTTCCTTTCGAATACTTTTCCAAGTCGACATTTTGGTAAGAAACTCATTTCTGACCTTCATGAATTTCTTTTGTTTTCCAAGAATCTCGACTAGATCTTCCTTGGACAGCTCGTCCTCTTTGTCCCAGGTTTCAGCTTTCTCTCTTTCTACAAGCATTTTTCCTCCGGTGCATAATTTTGAAACAGCATCTGAAACGTTTGCGGTCATTTTTTATTCTAAAAGACAAAAGTCGGGATAGCTTGTTTACTGTGTGATGGAGGCGATCCAATAGATTAAAATGCTATGTTCACAATAAGGATGTTACGATATGGCAGTAAGAACCTTAAGCAAGCAAAAACGGTGGCTCGAACTAAGTGGCTGCCGAACTTATTAGATTTCTAAGAAATCACAGATTACTGATGTTGTATGTGACTATTAATGTATTTTTTTCAACCCCTTAAAGGCTTCAACGGCCCGAAAAAGAATATATTAAGCGAGCTGATATCCAACTCAGCAGCCAGCCCTCGTCGTTCCATAACTTGATGTTATCCAAAATACTGGAAAAGGCTCTTGAACTAAATACTCTTGGAACTAAAAATTCTTCATTCTCTCTATTTCCCATGAAGAATTCTATCATTTTCAGGACGTAGTTGTTGACGTTGTCGTTGTGTTATGGCCGAAGCCTCGACTTCAGTTTTTTGTTTGGACATTCTCTAAACCACATAAAGGAAACAATGGATTTTCCGATGAAAAGATAACCGTAATTTAGACGGTTACTTGAAAAAGTTAAGTGGAAGCCTTTTTTAATACATTTCAATCATAGTATTAGTTTAGTTAATTTGATTTCAAACAGTGCAAAACTTGTAATTAATATAATTGCCTGCTAATAATTTTTAAAAAAGGCATAATGAATTCATTACGACTACTGAGTTAAAATATAAACTTTTTAATTGCAGCTAACGTTTTGTCATGTTACACTTAACATCATTAGAGCATATATGAATTAAGGTATTCTGGTCCTACATATCTTAACCGATCACAAAAATAGATATTATAGCATGGAGCGATTAAACGAGAAGGGAAGGCATAGGAAGTGAAAGGAAAGGTGTTGTTGGTAAGAATCAAAGAGTGGAAAGTCAGAACAGCACTAAAGGAAAAAAACTGACATTTGAATTGAGAGAAGGATTTATTTTGGCAATTAATAATTAAAACTTTCTCCGATAAGGACGTCTCATTGAAAATTGCCGGAAGACAATATAGAAAAGTTATCAAGTGAGACAAACTGTCCATGATCTCATGGCATTGGTTGGAAACCATCGATATATTATTATCTTGCCGATCGATAACAACCCGGCCTCTTACTGTTAAGAAGCACTGATCTCTATAAAACTAGATCAGGCACCCTGTTAGGCAGCAGTCACCAATTGTGACACCATCCAATGAACTCTATACTACTGGACTGCGGATCTCTGATACTTTTGCATTGCCAACAGTGTCCTCAATTGATCGGCGCGATCTTTTTGTGTTATCCGACGAGTTCCGACAGGTAATACTACATAAAAATTATTAAGATTTATCTTTTTGCATTGGATGTGATTTTGAGGAGAGTTTATGACATACAAAGATGGCGGCATTTTGAGGATATTTTCCAGAAGTTCATCCCCAGTCCAGTTATACAGAGGTCAGTGCACTAACCTCTATATAACTCAACTGCGGATCTATGTTATTTTTGTATTGCCAAGGCTGTCCTGAATTGACCGGCGACATCTTGGTAAGTAAACCGAGAAGTTCCGACGAGTAATACTACATAAAAAACATTCAGAATTATCTTAAGATGGAAAACTTGTTAACAATGTCCGAACTTAATCAAATTTTTCGCTTACAGACAAATGTTTTGAGCTTTCAAATCGTTGTTCACTCACTAAACTCGCATTTCTCTCGAGCTTAGCCCAATGCCCCATTTCTATCCCATGAAACACATCTTGCATGTGATTGATTGAGGAAGGCATGGTATATACCAAGATGGCGGACTTTCGAGGATATTTTCCTGAGATTAATCCGCAATCTAGTTATACAGAGGTCAGTGGGTCAGTGACGCTACCAGTGGCCATCGTATGACCAGGAACATATCATGCACTGTGGGCTTACAACATGCTTCCAGTCTCTCATACAGAAACAGATGTTGACAGCTCACAGTCAAATTTAGTCAGGATTGAAAAAAATTAAAAAAAAAAAACAAAGTAAAAAAATTTTATAAGTGTTTAGCTGACAAAAAACAAGGCAAACCACGAGGAAATGCGGTACAAAGTTATCAAGTGTTTAGGCTTTTCGTTAACCGGCTTGGTAAGCAAAACACAAAATAATAGGTTTGCAGTTCAGTTACACAAAGGAATATAAAAATTTGAACTTCTTATTAATTTTTATGTGTCCTTTTCCCAATTATTTCAGCCAAACCATTATTTATCTGTTTCTTTTCTTCTGTTTTGAACTATGAACTATGAAGCTTACAAAATTTTGTGGTGGCAATATCGAGACTTTCGTTAGAACTCAAAAATCCGCCATACTGTTGGCGTCAAAATTTTGGCTCCATGTCCCATCCAGTTTATATAGAGATCAGTTGTGTAAAGTAATCCGAGCATTCATGTTCACATTCAAAGAGATAACATCTTTGAAAGGTTATCCTTTGACGAGTCTGTACGGAAGAACGGAAAATTTGGTTAACTGAGAATCATTCAGGTGGGGAAAGCGTTTCAGTGTTTTTTAGATAAACTAAGCAGAATCAAAAATAACCCAACTTTTTTGACGGGAAAATTTTTTAAAAGGAGTTGCAAACCCAGCTTCCCATTTGCTGGATGGACAACCGACAGTAGGCGTTGGAACGTGGCAAGAACATTAGGGACGTGTTTTGCACCTACCATGTGATGACAACATCTTTGCACTTATAACTGAACAAGCAGAGCCAAAGTGAAATATATATTTGTCAGTTAGAAGATTAAATCACAACACGCTGTGACCTTGGTCTGCTATTAAAGTAGAATGGCTGAGGGGGAGACAGAAGTTAAGTTTTGCTTCTGACGTTAATACTGCTCACTACAACATTAAGGCACATAGGAACTTTTAGTTCGTGATCAAGTCGGTTTTCTATGATGCTCCAAGGTACAAAAATAAAGCTGGTGGCAGCTAGTGAAGTGTCCGACGAGAATTTTAGGACTTCGATAGTGATTTATTTAAAATTGTTCCACACCCAGTAAATACGCATTAAGTCCGAGTTTGGGGTACTGTATATAGTATATAATAAATTTGACGTATAATATATCTAATAAATGAGGTATATATGTATAATAAATGAGTATGCATATTTAACGTCTCAGCTGGAAATACTGTATCTACAATACTCTAAATTCGTTTTTTTAAATACGTTCAAAATTAGAATTACGTTGCAAAAAATTAATAAATCTAATTTTATAAATATTTCCAACTATAATGAAATACGAAAATATCTGAGTTAAGGTAATACAGAACCATCATTAACCCTTTAACGCTAATTTTTTTTCTTCTTTTCTTTGTTCTTTGTTTTAGCTTAGTTCCCTTATTTGCACATTGTTTTGTTCCTGGTGTTCAATATATGGAACACTTACGTTAAAGGTTAAATAATATTAAAGAGTGCCTGAATTAAGTAAATTGAGCTGGCACAACTTGAAAATAAACGTTCTTTACCTTGAAAATCACAATTTCGTTCCTCTATTAGAGAATCTGAATTTCAAATGATTCAATATTACGTTACTGTTTTACAAAGGACTAGGAATATATAGAAACTAGAAAATACATACTTTCGCCATATTTATATACAGCTAATACAGTTAAGGTTGTGCCTTAAAAATCTAAAATGTGAGCCCAAAAAGAATGAGGGGAGCACGTTCGATAATACGTCTTCAACTTTTATTGTTATATGTAATATTTAAATCCGTGTGGGAGTGCTTTATTGGATTTTTTAGATGACTTCCAAAACAAAACCCATATACACTAATTGACGAGCACACACACACACACACATATATACACATATATATCACACACATATATGTACACACACGTATATATACGCGCACACATATATATACATATATATATAAACCAAGAATAATAACCAAGAAGGTTGTAGTGGTGGCTTGAGAATAAAGAGCGCTCAATACCATACAAATAGAGCGAATGAGGATCGTCTGAGCGCGTGAATCTGAGAGTAGCAACAGCAAATTTCGTATATATATATATATATAGAGAGAGAGAGAGAGAGAGAGAGAGAGACAGAGACAGAGACAGAGACAGAGACAGAGACAGAGACAGAGACAGAGACAGAGACAGAGCACATTAGCACCGGTATAGTTTAAAAGATCTTTAATAAAAGAATTAATCGTTTTCTACTATACAGTCATCTGCAGGGTTAAAATAATAAATGCTTTATAATGACTATATAGTCGAAAACGTTTATATCTTTCGTTAAAAATTTTTTAACTTATACCTGTGCTAACTTTTTTAAACATATTATACTCAGCGATATGCTTTCATGAATGTATATAACTGTGCTTAAAATCTTCTGAATATCGCGCTGACAATTATCTCCTGGTGTAGATCTTTGCTCGAAGATAAATGAATAAATGTTCCTAATAATATTGCAACGCTGTGTATATGACCATATTGAATTTCTAAACGTTCCTTCATTTTGAACTAACAAATCTACGCTTTTAGGTTCCTTTTGTTCACCTATAATTTGAAGAGCATTGACATCCAAACAAATTTTACTTATGTGCTCTTCGTCAGTCTTTCTTCTTTTAAACGATTCGTCATTCTTCTCTTAAATTTTTCTCGAGTACTAATTCACAAAATGAATTCGTAGGGAAGTCATTTCCGGACTGTTAATCCAGTATTCGAATTCAATCCATGTCTTGGCAGAGTCTACTTTGAAATATTAGCATACTTGGGAGGAACACAAACTTGACCAAACCAATGGCATTATCAACGATTTCCTGAAACCTCGCCTTTGTACCAAAAGGTTTTAATTTCATCTGCGTCAAAGTAAACATGCTGATGCTAATTTGAACTGAATTTTTAACAGAGTTGAGTCTTCAAACAGTATAGATTACCGAGTTTGAACACTCAACGCTTGAGGAGAACCTTAGAAATGAAAGTTAAAAATCTCTTTCGGTTAAAATATTGAGAAAAACTCCCATGAACTTAATTCATCAGTACCTCAACATCGGCATCGTGAGCTTTTTATTTACTACGAGGGTAGGTGACTCTTTCTTCCCATGGCTTAGATAATCAGCCCCTACATACATTAGCGCATCAATCTCAAGAAAATTGAACGGATAAACATTGAATACACGGAGGTTGCTATGCCAGCAAATCACTTAGTCAGTCCTCTCAAATTTAATAAAGCATAAAATTCTAGTGTTTATGCTTTGCCAAATTCGACTGGATAAAATAGCCTCTTGACGAGTAAGTTTGTGTGGCATTAGCCAAAGGAAAATACTAAAGAACCATCACCGTCGGGACGGGGTTGATCTAAAATTCTAAATATTTAAGTTAAACTGCATTATGAGTTATCAAATTTGTTGCACTAGCAAAACTACGTCAAGTGTTCCTGCTCAAGGTTGGATTTATACTATTATGACATTTTACACGAATTGGAAATCCAAATTAAGTTCTATACTTTCCTTTTTACTTACCAGCTTTACAACAGACAGGTATATTCCTTAGCAGCCAAGAATTCTTATCACAATTTCTTAGAAAATCTGGAAAGGAAGTGAGTCCAATTTCAACCGAATCACACAAATTTTCAACCAAGCGACGAACCTCTCTAAGTAGAAATATTTGACAACGTTTAACTATAATATGATACAGTCATTTCATTTAAACTTAAGCAATTTTTGTTCCTGAATCTTAGCTTGAATTCCTCCAGTTTCTTACCAGAACGTGCAAAAAGTTTGTTGGTTTGAGTTTATAATCCTAAGATAATTTGTAAATTGATACGTTTACGCGCTATTTATTATGTTTCGTGTAAATGCTGTTAGACCTGTAAACGGCAAACTTTTCATGTACAGAACTTAATACAAGGCGTTCAGTACATGACAAGTTCGCCGTTTGCTACAATTAAGTCAAGCGACGTAGCTCGAAATGGCGAGCTTATCATGTGGCGAACCTAATAAATTTGACTGAAAAACTAGTTTATCCAGTTTTTCTCGTCGAAAGGTGAGCCAAGATGGAACTTGATGCACAAAATACGCACGCGTCACAAGCTTGCCGCTCTTTCGAAGTAAACATGGAAATGCGACGCGACAAATACTGTCTTCCTTGAGTAAGATTTACGACAAGAACCGTCCTTGTGCGAGTTTGTCTCTCACCGAACCAGTGAATTTCGACAGGTTAATTACTACTAGTAAAACGCTCCCCTGCGTACTTTTACTATGGTGGAACTCTGTTGAATAGACATTACGCATAATGATGTCAATACGCTCTAAGCGCGCCTTAGTAGGTCTTAGTAGTCACGCATATAAACACTTCAACGTGGCTACTGCCGAAAGTGAGTATGGTGCTGTACTTTGTCGTCTTTCCGAAGCTGTTCAATCCAACGAATACCCTAGTTCTTTTACGAACTGACGGGTCTTCAGAGGTTTGACAGCCATGAAAGTAACGGCAAAAGTACAGTTTCCTTGGCTGCTACGAGAGAGCGATGTGGAGACACGTTTGTGGAAGTTGATCGTCCAGGTTAGCGTAGTCTTGAGAAAGACTGTTGATGGAAGTGACTGACGTTTCGACAGCCTTAGTGGCGGTCGTCTTCAGAGTCAAAAGATGACCTTTTTGATCCTTTTGACTCCGAAGATGACCGCCGCTAAGGCTGTCGAAACGTCAGTCACTTCCACCTACAGTCTTATCCTGTTTATGTGCACTTGAACCAAATTAGTGGTGAAGTAGTGTATGCCAAGTGTTGCTGCAAAGCTGACCAGGGTGCTTGTTGTAAACAAGTGGCTGCTCTTTTGTATACTATCTTGGACTTCGCCAACCTAAACTTAAAAACAATTCCAGTGGAACTCGTATGCACCCAACTTCCCCAGAAGTGGAATGTGCCTTCTGGAAGCTAAAAAACTTTGGATAAAGCTGTGAAATTTGAAGATCTGTAGTTTGTAAAGGCTGATGTGAACAGGACAAGCAAAAGGTGTTTGGTTAGAGGAATCAGAGAGGGATATTGTGCTACTCGACCATTTTCTCAGACTGCCACTGAGGAAGAGATCAAAACTATGGCTAATGCATTCAGGGAAGTCAATCAGGCTGCATTATTTTGTGAGGCTCTTGAATCGAACAAATACAAGCCTTGTGAACTTTCTGAGACCTCTTCCAGTCGGCGAAAGAGAGATAGACAACAAGGTTGAGTTTGTTGTCAGCTTGAACCACCAAACCCCAAAAGACAGATTGGTTGAACAAGTTTTTAACAACGTACCCTGAGATTATCGCCCACGTGCAAATTGTGACCAAGAGCAGCTGAAACGTGTTCAAAAAAGCAGTTGGTTTGACACTATCTGGTGCTAAAGAAAATGTGTTTAAGCACCATGGAGCAAAGCAAAGATCCTCGCTGGTATGCAGAACGCTCTAAGAGAGTCACTGCTTCAGTTTTTGGGAAAATAATAAATCGGAGAAATTCGCTTTATCCAACTTCACTGGTTAAATCAATTATAACACAAGGTAATCATCCAACAACTACAGCACCAAAACCATTACAGTGGGGCATTTTTCATGACAGTAAGGCAATCTTAAAGTATGAAGAGGAGATGCTGAAAGGAGATGGTGTTGTTAGGAGTTGTGGGTTTGTTGTTAGTCCTAAGTGGTCATGGCTTGGATGCAGTCCAGATGGCATGGTGGTCAGAGATGGTGTTCCTGTAGGCTGCATGGATATTAAGTGCCCATATGCAGGTAAAGATTTATATATAAATGATGCTGCAAATAGTAAGAGAAGCTTCTGTGTAAAACAAGCTG
The DNA here is from genome assembly GCA_036872915.1 of Nanipora kamurai. Classification (NCBI taxonomy): domain Eukaryota; kingdom Metazoa; phylum Cnidaria; class Anthozoa; order Scleralcyonacea; family Helioporidae; genus Nanipora; species Nanipora kamurai. The sequence continues at coordinate 960,615 of JBAHVQ010000534.1, read as the reverse complement.
AAAATGGTGTGAAACTTGAAGAAAATCATGCATACTATTCATACTACCACCAGTGTCAAGGTGTATTAAACATTTTAAACTTAGAATGGATCGACTTTCTGGTCTACACTAATGTAGATATGCATTTGCAGCAAATTCTCAAAGATATTTCTTTGTGGGAGAAGCTTCCAGAAGTAACTTCATTTCATTTTTCTTTTATTCTTCCTTCAAATGTGGATTTTTTTGCTGATTTATTAACTCTTGAAGTGAAAATTTCTAGAAGTCTTTCACTCATGAGGAAAATCAGTGATTGACAAAGAAAATAAATATTTTGTTTTGTGGAAACACCGCATTTAACCTACCATAACAAAACATAGATATGGTGCTCCTACAAAAACACACAATAAACAGCAGATCTTTCACACTGCAACATAACAAGGTTATACCACATACTTTATTAATTTATATACATGCTTGATGCAGGCACAGATCCAGCCTGTTCTGCTAGAGGTGCGGGTTTTTGTCTCTTCTTCAAGGGACAGGTGGTCTTTACCACGGAGAAAAGGTGGAATGTTTAGACAGACACCATTTGGCAAGTCACTGTCAATGTCAAATCCTCTATCACCCATAACCGAGTCCCCATCATCAAGTAATTTTAAAATACAACAGTCATTGGTTATTTGCTTATCGCTGGACCTTCCAGTATGCAAATCAGATACAACGGCAACAGCTGCTGATGGGCTGATACCTACCAAACCTTTAGCAGTGTTATGGTGCTTGTAATTTGAATAAGTATTACTCTAAATTCTAAACGAGCTAGGTTTTTCAATAAATAACTCTGAGCAGTTGATGATCACCCGTGTTGTTGGATACATCTCTTTAAATGAAATTGGCACAGTCTTGTCAACAGATTCTACAGAACATTTAAATCCAATGATTTTGCGAAGTATAGCTCTTTTCTCAATTCATGCTGGCTTGAACTTGTTGGTACTAACACTGTACTGCTCGCACTAGCAATGTGCTTCCTAGACTTCCTTTTAGTACTTAATAGCTACCTTATTTGTATTGAAATTCGCATCGTAGTCATTTTCGCGCAGCTTTAAATTCGCGCGATTTAATTTCGTGCACCTTGTTGAGACTTATTCGCGCAGCTTTAAATTCGCGCAAGCAGTTTTCCGTGCTCGTTCTTTTTGGTTTGTTTAATAGAACTATTAATAATTAACGTATTTATAATGAGTATTTTTTATCAACAAATGCTTCAAGATTTGTCAAAACTTAATCAAAAAGCGGTTAGGTGGCCTCAAAAAAATGGCTTTAAATTATGTAATGTAAGCAAAGTTCATGATAACTATAAAGCGTGAGTTCGAAATACCAACAAGAACTAAAAAATTTATTGTATGGTTCTCGTTTGCTTAATTACGGCTAATACAATAACAGTAACTACTGTATAATCTTTATTAGCATGTCCATATATTGTAGGTTCATAAATGGTATTGCCCAACATTATACTTTATAAGTCAAACAAAATCTGGGCTAGAGTTCAAATGGATCCTCTTTTCGTTGTGGCTCCTCCAATGCGGCGATCACACCTGATTGTTGTCAACCTTTGACGACAATGTCCTTGTTCGATTGCATGTAATCATAGAACTGCACTACCCATTTTGTGTGAAGTGGTTTAAGCACGCTAATTCTCAAATCAACAGATACTTTATCAGGTTGGATAGCTTTCTCCATTTGGGCTTGGACTTGCTCTGAGTACCATGTTTGCGCCTAGTTTCGAAGGAAAGCTTTGCAAGAGCGATTGACCGTTAAATCTAAGGGCTGCAGGTATGATGTCATATTATTTGGAACAGGTATCGTCTTGCCGTCGTAGTCGGAAATGATATTCTTTACGGCATCCGTCCAATCTGCTTTAAAAACATCCGCGACCAAAACCCATTCTTTTGTTGCGCGAAAACCGAGCTCTTCTCTAATTTGCTTAACATAGGGGATAAGAATACGATTGACCAGTTCAATTGCTTTCGTTTCGTTTGACCAATGATTTTCCATGTGGGTAACGTAGAATTCTTTTGGAAACTTGAATATAGGGTGACACCGGTCTGTTTTCCGCTGATAGATTAGTTGAATGGGCAGTTTAGTTGAATGAAACCTATTTGACCCATATGCTATTGGTCTGTTTACTAAAATCAGAGGGAAGATTGAACCATTGTTACTGGTTGGACATTTGCCTCGAGAGATTTCCCGATTTTGCAAGTTCTTTTTAGAATATGGGGGCAATATAGAAGCATCTGTGTGTGACATTAAATTTCGTCGATCTCTGTTACCACAAGGAGACTTGGAGATTCCCATTACCCTAACAGTCATGCAAAACAATGCAAGTTTGAGGATCTACAGCAAAATGGAGGCATTCGTGACGGAATACTACGTAGAACCTGAGAATATCCGGACTGAAATTGTACAGGATGAAGATGAAGGCATTTTTGATTTTTAATGTGACCAGGACAACTCAAAACATATGTCAATGTGTATATGCGTTAATAAATCAACGGATTTGCATTACTAACAATGAGTTTCTCATATTACACCACAAAGCTTTTCGCGCGGATTATATTTCGCGCAGTACTAAAATTCGCGCAGCCAGTGCTGCGCGAATTCTAGTACTGCGCGAATTTTAATACAAGTAAGGTATTTATTTAGATTCAGCAGTTTTTTAAACAAATTGTGCACAATTAGCTGGCTTTTACATGAGTCTAATTTAGGTCGATCTAAAACCGAGCTGAATTTGCTTCAAGCGAGTGTGTAAATAAAATAATTTTCGTTCGTAGTAGCAAGTTTTTCAAACGATTTTCGATCCAAGACGACGGAGGGAGGTTAGGCAGAGACCAGTCACAGGGTCGGTACTGCTCGTAAGGAATTAACATGTGAAAATAAGACTGGAAAAAAAAAACAAATTGGCGACCTTTAAAGCTAAATTGTTAAATCAGAGAACCATAACTAGCTATCGCGTACCTTCTTTGAAATAATGCTGAGGGGAGTAATGTCGTAAGTCGTGGCAAAGTGTCGTAAGATGGTTCTGGGGAGAACCAAGAAGAAGCTAATGTTCTTAAGGTTAATGTATATTTTGGAATGAGTTCGATTAAGCAATTAAATACGACAGAATTGAATACCCAGTAATTTAGGTTAAATACTCAGTAATTTAGGCCTGTTAAATAAAACTAAACTCTGAATTTTTTTGTTCAACGCTCGTCTCAAGCCATTCAAGTCAGGATTTAAACAACGGCGACTTCAGGTCAACAAAATTCGGATAAAACAAGACAGCTAAGTCCTATTTCAAATGTAGCTCAAACTATTCAGCTCCTGTGTCGCGTACCGAGCTCAAAATAAACGTTATACGTCAAAGGCAAATTTTAAGTCTGTTGTACTTTTATAGGATGTAGGTTCGCAATCCTCGCCGAACCATGCACTAACCCTGAATCTTCTGCCTCAAGCTAAAGCCTTTTAAACAATTTTAGTTCAGTATACACCAGAGTTAACTATTGCATGTACCGATTCTAATAAAAATAGGCAACAAAAGACGACCGAACGAACGAGAAGACGAGTTTCAACGTTACAAATTTAACAAGAACTTGCGCCAAACATTTTTGAGTCGTTCCGCCGAATTTCCAATTACAATTCTGTAAAAATTGTTCAGAATTGTTAAAATATTTTCATGGCTCCAAATACAAATTAAGGCGAATACATCATCGTCACTCCATCATCCTCCTTGCTTCAATATAGCTTGAATAGAGCCAGTAAATTTAGCTAGTTTTCTTCACGTTCGTTCAGGTTTTCTTTGTACTTCGACAGAAACAACATGGCAGACGTTTAAAAGAGTCCGCCGAGATTTGTGCTTGCCAAGTACAGAAGATATTGATCTGGCTCGGTTAGTGCTGTTAATACGGAACGCTAACGTTCACTTTTAAACCGATCTAGTTTCGAGCAATCCGAGACCACAGTATGAGGTGTTCTGTTTTTGGATCGACTCGCTTACAATGGCCATTCATGTTTAGCTGGCCGGTTGAATTTAGATCTTTTCGAGCGCAAACGCTTTTCGAAAGAGACGTCCCAAATTTGGACTTTCTGACGTCTGGCTGTAAAGTTATAAAATTACATCAGAGTTTTTTAACTTACCATCAAACCAAGAATTTAGTGGAAACCTTTCTTTAAGTTCTTCAGGCGATCTGACGAGAGTAATTTGAACACTGACTTTGGAAAACTTTTACTTTCACTTTGGAAAACTCTTTTACTTTCAATTTAATTTTCGGAGATTTCGTCGTATTACCTGTTTACCGTTTGCGCTCATGTTGCGACCTTTGTACCTGCTAATGCAAAGAAGTATTAAAAAATATAAAATTATGTACGTGGAATAGTTTTCTTATCTGAAGAGAAGATTCAGTTCTCAGAACTACCTCAAGGGCTGATACCAAGAACATGCATCCGTCAATTTGCAAGAGGTCTGGATACTACTTAACAGAAAACGCTAATTTTCCTTTGGAATGCCTTGGAATTGGCCCAGGACTTTGGAATTGGACAGGTTTTCTTTGTCAGTCAAGGTCAAGGCAAAAATCCTATTTTTGCATCAAACAAAATGACCCACAGAAATACGTCTGCAAACTACGTAAAAGTCTCAGCTGACATTCAGAATTACATGAAGATCCAAATCAGGTTTAAAACCCCATTTCTAACCAGCAAAAGCCAAATCTTGGCTTGGATGCAATTACTATATTTACCCGTAGTATCATAAATGTGCATGTCAGAATCATCCTCAGTTTCATATTACCCTGAGGATGATTCTGATATAGAATTGAAGCGTGTACGTAATCCACGCTTTCTGACACGTGGTGATTGAACCTTGAACGAGGACAGAAAATAGGTACCCATTGCGTACATAAGTCCGCCGTGACTGGTGTTTTGAAAACAGTTGAAGATTGTATAAATTGCAGTGGAGGAAGCATATTAACAAATAGAAAAAAATTAAAAACACAAAATCGGTTGTTTAATTTTTTAAACAGAATTTGAATGGAAGCAACAGCGTTATCAACAAAATCTTGAACCATTAGGTTAATTGGACTTCAGGCTTTTCACTGACATCGCTGCAACTACAGGTGCTAGTCTCCTAAAAAGTTACCCCCAATCTACAAGCCTCAAATCGCACCCTCCGACAGATCTACAGGTCGATACAAGCCTCAGGTCGCACTTGTCAAAAAAGGGATACCAAAAACTTGACCAAAGCTTGCGGAATCGCTCAGATCGCAGGCCGGGTACAGAAGATATTGATCTGGTCGGTCAGTGCCGTTCATTTGGAACGCTAGCGTTCACTTTTAAACCGATCTAGTTTTGAGCAATCCGAGACCACAGTATGAGGTGTTCTGCTTTTGGATCGACTCGCTTACAATGGCCATTCATGTTTAGCTGGCCGGTTGAATTTAGATCTTTTTGAGATTGACTTAAATTGCAAGTACAAACTATTTTCGAAAGAGACGTCGCAAATTTGGACTTTCTGACGTCTAGCTGTAAAGTTATAAAATTACATCAGAGTTTTTTAACTTACCATCAAACCAAGAATTTAGTGGAAACCTTTCTTTAAGTTCTTCAGGCGATCTGACGAGAGTAATTTGAACACTGACTTTGGAAAACTTTTACTTCCACTTTGGAAAACTCTTTCACTTTCAATTGAATTTTTCGTCATATTACCTGTTTACCGTTTGCGCTCATGTTGCGACATTTCTATCTGCTAATGCAAAGAAGTATGAAATAATATAAAATTACGCACGTGGAATAGTTTTCTTATCTGAAGAGAAGATCCAGCTCCCGTAACTACCTCAAGGACTCATACGAAGAACATTCATCCGTCAATTAGCAAGAGGTCTGGATACTGCTTAAAAGAAAACGCTAATTTTCCTTTGGAATGCTTTGGAATTGGTCGAGGACTTTGATATGTAACCTTATAGCTATCGTTTAGTTTTAGCCATAGATATACCTCCTATATCTTGGTTTTAGCATTTAATTGTGGAGGTGCGCAACGAGGGAGTCCCAAATATTCGAATGGGTTCCGTTCATGCTACGCCGGAAAATTTTTGAATTCTTAAACCTTTAAAACACCAATTCCTACAATTTAGAACGACTTCTCATAGAAATATGAATAACTATAACGTAAGTTTTGTCTGTTTTTTTATATATGACATATATAAATTCCTGCCTTCCACTGATTATATAATCCGTAAATGTAGAGCAGCATCTCATATTATTGATATTTATGATCAAAAAAAAATTCCATGAGGCTTTAGTGCAGTATTACGATTTAATTATCTCTTTCTAGTATTACTTGTTGACCGTAATGAGCTGTTTACAAAATTTTGTTATTGCCTGATGGGGATGGGCCCCGACCCTCCTTGGTTACATTCCTGCCAGTAAGATTGTATTGTCCTTTCAAATACGTATTTATCTATGAAATTATGGAATCTGATATTCTGAAATTGTTCTAATTTCAAGCAGTATATATTAATACAGTTCATCCATACGTCATAATTGGCTCACACTTGCTTAAATAACACGTAAGAAAGAATTGAGACGTAGAGGATAGATCAAAACAAAAAGAGTGGCGCCAAACCAGTGTTGCTATTTAAAGATTGTCTGAGTTTAGCGATAAGTAGGCTTTCACACAAAAGTAATTCGGATTCAAAGGAGCAAGAGGAAATGATCTTAAAGTCGTTGGAGGGGATAGGGTGTCCGGTAGCTAAATGGTGGGATCGAATCGCAGTGGGAGGAGGATTTTTTCGTCTTTTGCCAGTAATGGCCGAGATTCCCATGTGGTTTGAGACGCGCGTGTGGAGGTTCAGGCAGGTTTCACCGACATACAAGGCTCCGCAGCCTGACACGTAAATGTATAAACTACGTGCGACCTCAGACCGCTGGGATTACGGTCCTTAGAGGAAAAAAGGTTTGAAAATCGTAGCGTGGGTCGGGCGAAGAAGCGAAGAGCGATGTGAGGAAAGGAACGTGAGAAGAGTTTTCTAATTGAGTTCTAACTTGTAGAATATGCGAGCCAGTATAAGGTAGTGAAAGATAAATATCAGACGACTAGTGGACATTCGTCAAGCTCGTTCTCTCAGAAAAACGATTTCTGAGCCCTAGACGGGAATCGAACCTGCAATATTGACATGACTGGCGAGACGCTCTGACCATTGAGCTACCACGACTTAAGGCCGGTTTACACTATCAAACTTTCTGTGGTCACAGTATGCTTTCAATGAAGTGTGTGACAGTGTAAACACCCTTCAGATGCTTTCAGCGAAGACTTCGGAGTACTTTGAACACAGAACTTCAAAGTGGCCGCCGCTTCGTGAGTTTTGTATACCCGATAATTTGTATACTATACCCGATAATTCAGCCATAATATTGTTGAATGCACCGTTTCGTCTATTTAACCAAGATCTGTCCCAGATACTTCGCTGTTTACTTCACCCGCGTCTCCGTAACAAAATCGCCAAAACTATAGCCGCTGCCACTTTTCTTCTACGGTCGTTCATCTTAGTTGAAATGCACTCCAAATCCTCAACTTTACTAGTTTTATTTCCTGCACACAGCCATAAATACGTAAGTATTGAGGGCTGTGTACTCTGAGTCTTTGACAGTGTGAACGTCAACATTTGCTCGTCAAAGTTTTGCTGACGGAAGATGACGTCACTGTGAGCACAGAAAGTTTGACAGTGTAAACCGGCTTTTAGATGGTGAGCTAGGATACAGGTTCGTCATATGTACTGCCTAAGCAGAAGTAACGATATGGAAATGTACTTAATCTCGAACACGAACTTGGTTGAACACGAATCGCTTTTCAGAGAGAACGAGCGTGACGAACGTCCACTAGTCCTCTAATATTTACCAAGCTCCCACATGAACCAAGTTCATGTTCAACATTAAGAACAATAAATATTTGTTCCACTGTAACTTTTACTTTTATCCTGACTTTCCATTGGTTATCGCCTGTAACTGATATGCCTTGTGTCGCTGTATATCGTCGTACTCTGATCATTTGTAATTCAACCTCTGAAGATGTTGCAAGTTTGGCAACGAAACGTTAGAAATTAATAAATATTGTATATATTTCCTTGTTGTTTCTCATGCCTTTCCTCCGTATTTTATGCTGGGCTCTTATATTTATCACACGACTACTGCCACAACGAATAGAATTCCGAAAAGCTAGGAAACCGCGCACTACTACGGTAGACTTTCTTCGCTACATATCCTCCCGCGTAAATAGTTGAGCTCTAACCTTCATGAATTTCCTTTTGTTTTCCAAGAATCTCAACTAGATCTTCCTTGGACAGCTTGTCCTCTTTGTCCCAAGTTTTAGCTTTCTCTCTTCCTACAACCCATTTTCCTCCAACACATAATTTTGAAAGAGACCTGAAACTTCTTTGGCCATTTTTTATTCGAAAAGACAAAAGTCGCGATAACTTGTTTATTGTGTGATGGAGGCGATCCCATAAGTTAAAATGCAATGTCCACAATAGGAATCTTACGAAATGGCAGTAAGGACCTTAAGCAAGCAAGAACGGTGGCGACGACTCAGAGGCTGCTGAATTTCTAGGATTTCTAAGAAATCACAGATTACTGATATCGTATGTGACTATTAATGTATGTTTTTCGACCACTTAAAGACTTCAACGGCCCTGAAACGAATCTATTAAGTGAGTTGATATCAAACTCAGCACCCAGTTCTCGCCGTTCCATGACTGGATGTGGTCCAAAATACTGGAAAAGGTTCTGGAACTAAATATTCTTGAAATTAAAAATTTTTCATCCTCTCCGTTTTGCATGAAAAATTCTATCATTATCAGGACGTAGTCCTTGACGTTGTCGTTGTGTTATGGCCAAAGCCTCGACTTTAGTTTTGCTGTTTAACGTTCTCTCGACAACATAAAGGAAATAATGGATTTTTTTGGTAAAAAGATAACAGTAAATTAGACGGGTGCATGA
>JBAHVQ010000534.1:935748-951518 GCA_036872915.1 Nanipora kamurai | reverse complement strand
ACCCAATTATTGTTCGGTTACTTAAAGGAATGTTTGTGACACGTCCTCCTCAAGGAAGATATACTACGACTTGGGATGTTAATGTTTTGTTAAAGTTTTTGGAATCGTGGGATCCTCTTGGTAATTTAACACTAAAAGAATTGACGCTTAAGACGGTGGCTCTAGTAGCTCTTGTTTCTGCCCAGCGAAGCCAGACCTTGGCGGCATTGAGTATTGACTTCATGTCAAAGACGCAAGATAAAATTCAATTTGTGGTTCAGGACATTTTAAAAACGTCTCGTCCTGGCAAAAGTTCACTAGTTGTTTCATTACCTGCGTTTCCTGAAAACGTCAAGTTATGTGTTTTCTCATCGTTGTCAGAATATATTCTTAGAACCCGGAACGTCAGACAGTCTTTGAGCACTCCGAAGCTGTTTATATCTTATGGACAGCCCTATAAAGCTGTTCGTACCTCATCAATTGCTCGTTGGTTAAAAGTGACGTTGGATTTAGCCGGAATCGACACTAATATCTTTAAAGGGCACAGTATCAGGTCCGCTTCTACCTCAAAAGCGGAGTCACTTGGTGTGTCAATAGATGTAATCTTACGAACTGCAGATTGGAAAGCAGCTGGCACGTTTTGTAAGTTCTACAAGAAAACTATCAGCGATGACACTGTGTATGCAAAAACTGTACTTGGTACATGATTTATTATGCTGTAGTGTATGTGTGATTAATTAAATGTTGCATAATTTACCTCTGTGCAAACGTTATTTTTGGAACTTCGTGCTCAGGCCTACACTTTAAACTATGCATAATGAATCCTGCAGTGCGTAGTATTATACGAAGGAGAATATAAAATTAGACAAAGGTTCCTTACCTGCAGGATAATTATGATTATCCTGATTGTAAGGATTATCCTGCAGGTAAGGAACCTTTGTCTAATTTTATATTCTCATTCACGAATTTACTCAAAAAATAACATTCAATTTGTTAAAAAACCTCAAATTCGTCGTAACTCGGAACAGTTCGTGTAATGAAAAGAAAATCCCAATTTTTGTGTCAAATGTTTTGTATTCTTTTTATTTAAAAAAGAAAAAACGACAAAGGTGAAGTGGCTTGCCCTCCCGCAATTTATCCAAGATGGCGGCCTTTCAATTTGTTACCTGCGGTTGAGGGACATTTAGGTACAACGTCCTTGCTAGTTTATATATGATTTCTATGGAACTGAGTCAGTTTCAGTCCCCTACGCGATTTTACATGTCAATTTTACTCGCCTACTCGACTTTTCACTGTTATCTGATTAACACCTCCAGATGAAACACGGGGTGGCTCCGTATAGTTTCTATGTTTACAGGATGCGATTAGCACGGTCTCCATTTATGGGCATTTCTATCGTTAAAATAGCTGTAAGTTCGGCACAAGGTGTGTTTAATTGTAGAAGAAGAATGACAAACGTGAGATATTTGTTGAATTGTGCAATTTTCGTTTGTTGAGATGGTAAGAATAGCGTTGGAATATCGGCATGTTTTCACGATTACTGTATTTAGGACACATTATCTTCGGATTTCTTTGGTGAATTTTTCTGAAAATTGCTATAAGGTTAGATATTCGGCTAAAGAATACGATATCAAAATATCAGGGTAGGTTGTTAAGGTAGATTTTTGCAATAGACTTAGTGGATTTTAAAAAATTTTAAATATGAGAGTTCGCTTCAATTACCAATTTTCAAAAAATTCACCAAAGGAAATATTCAAAAATTTCACATTTGTAGTGACGCGGACAATGCTGTCGTATCAGCTGTCGTATTTGATTACCAGTTTCCTGTTAGAAATTACCGTAGAGAGCCTCCATAAACGGGGTGAGATGAAAATTTAAATTTTAAATATTTTTCAAAAAATATCAGGACATGTTTCAGAATGTTTCAAAGCTGAATCAAACATGAACTGAAGTAATTTTACTTCTTGGGATGTTGCTAATTGACATTCTGTGAATTTCATTTGATACCTGATGAATTTGGTGTGGCCTGTCATAATTTGATTTGACCAGTAATGGTTTTGAATTCACAGTGGTATGAAGGCAATGCTGTGGTAAAATAGTGCCAATTATGTTCACCTCATGCCAGAATCACCATTACACTAGCTGTCCCCTTTTGGATCCACCACCACTTTTCAGGGGTCCCATGTTCATAAATAAGCTCCTAGGTACCCAGTAATAGTCCCAACACTAGCAGTTGCATAAGTAGGTCAAAGTAATTGTTTAATCTCATGACAATACTATAAAAATGGGATGCTGTGTAGGCAGTATAAAACAGCACAAAAAGTTAAAAGGTTGGTAGACTGCCATTAGAGAGTGAAACAAATCTCCTAGCAAACTAAACTCCTAGCAGACTGGAACATGACATTGTATATTCAAGTAATAATGGCTGGCACTGGATATAACAGACACTACAATTTCAAAATTTATCATCGTTAATATTGGGCTTACTTGGTAAGGAAAGTAATTTAATACCTACAGTATCTAAAAACAGTTAGGGTGAAGCCATCCTCTCACTTTGATGCATTGCTGACATTTGCTACTACATTTCATGAGGAAATGAAAAACCAGTTACAATACTCTGATGCTTTCAGTAATGTTGACAATGCAGAGGACATGTTTTTTAGCTACTACTTTGAAATTTACACAGGCAATAATCAGATAATGGGCAATCAATTACATGGCCACTGGGGTCTCTGCCACCCCAAATTATTTAGGACTAACTATGTCCTTTCCTGGAGTAGTGCAGCAGTGATCTTAGTTAGAATTCATCAGAGCCAGCTTCCAAAATGTACTTTACATTCTTCATAGTGACAATTTGGACTTACTCAGTAGGCTTTTGACAACACAGTCTACACTTCTATCAAGGGCCAAGGGTGCACATCCAAGGGGTATGGTGAGTGTGATACATCAAATATTTGTTGAGTTGGTCCAAACAAGTTGGTCCAAAAATTTCTATCATCCTCTGTATGCCAAGGATAAATGTCCATCTTATGTGTTATACCAGTATATCAAACTCCCTCAAAACTTTTGTTTACCAACTCAAGTCAAATGCATCTTCCTGATTTTATTTATCAATCCATCTATATTTATGAACCTGCTCATCAATCTGTCAATCAATCAGTCTATCTGATCAATCAATTTACTCTGTCTAGAAGCAAAACATAAGATTTTTGATCTTCTCTGATAATTACTTTAGAATGTAAGACTCCTGATCTCTCATCAACTGAACATAAAACCTGTTAGGGTAATCTGATATAGGGGCCAGACCCCAAAACATTAAGATTATAATAAAGTTGACTTTTTAAAGATATTATATATACCTATATATCTGATTTGAATAGGAAATAACACTGTTCCACTGTCAATGAAAAATTATATGCATGTTGGTGAAATATTTATAACACCACAAGTGCAAAGCACAAACAGTATTATGAATATTTGGCCAAACACAAATGCATTTTTTCATTAATTCTTTCAGAACAAGTGTTACTTTCCTGAAGTTCATTTCAATTTATTCTACAAGTCAAAAAAGAATAGTTTTCCTTTAGAAAAGAGTTATGGGCACCATGTGAATTTTCCCAGATGAGTGGTAATTTTCTCTAAATACATGTACCAGAGGTGGTAAACATACAGAACTTGAACTAGCATTTAAGGAGAATCCAGAATAAAAGAACCAATCAGAACTGAGTAAAATTGAGTGAGATGGAATTATAAAACTTATTATAATATATTATTATAAAATTATAGACTTATACTTCTTTTCTCTATATCTATATTATATTTCAGCCAGCCATGTCCCAGGTACAGCCAGGCTACTGTAGTTCCTCATCTTGGTTATGCCATAACAGTAATTAAATTAACCACAAATCAGGTTAATCAGGGATGGCCAAAGATCAAAATTATCAGAGAGACTCATTTGATGACATTTTCAGCTGAAAAGATGGGTCCATTCAAACTTATAATTTTTATTTTTAAATCTCAATTGAGAAATTCAAACCTAAGGGTGATTCAAAACTTCATTTAAATGTGGAATTTTTTGCCTTAGCCTACACCATTTAATTTATTGCTTTAATGCAATTTTTAAGATCAAATCAATCAAAATGAATTAAACTCTAGGGGGAGGGGAGAGCGTTCGTGATGCCCACTTCCACAGCCCCTGCTTTAACATACAATGCTTCATAGAATTACTTTAATTTGAATATTATTTGTTCATCAAGTGCATCATGAAAAATTAAAAAAAAAATTATGACTCAAAGAAATTAATAAAACTTAAAGCATTATATCATGTTGATCTTTCCCACTTTGTCAAGGAATGTATACCTCTAAATACCACTGTATACCACTGAAGTTAAATGTATTCACGATATACAGTAAATGAATATAGTGACACAAGTTGAATTTAAAAAGGCACCAAATTGAGATCTTACGAAAAGAGGAACAAATTCCTCTCAAAATTGTCCTAAAACTGTTTATTCGAACACCGGAAACTCTTAGCATTTAGATATTTAGAAGCTATGTCTATGATCGCATATTTTCGGATCTTTGTCACCGTACGGCTTCACTACAATATTCTCGTAATGCCCCCCTGACGCCACCCACCGTGAAAAATTATCTCATGGCTAATTTTTCCAGCAAGTTACTGTTGCCCAGCCAAAATGTTGGAAAATTTCAGAAAAGAGTTCTGCAAACCAAGGACTTGAAGAGAAAATTTGAATTGACTTGGTTTGCTTCCTTAGAAATTTTAAACTAAATATCTTTCATTCGTTCAAAAGAATTTATAATAAACAAATGGTTAAGCCTGGCCCAATCCTCGTTTTGAGACAAGAACTGTATTAGTCCTTTTCAGACCAGAACTGATTATAAACTGGCAAAAGTTTAACTCTTCAGATTTGAATTTCAAAGATTTGCGCACAATTGTTTGTGCAATTGCGCACGAATCTGAAACTTCTTCAGTTGTTAAAAGTTAATCAGTTACTCCTCAGAAGATACTGGTATGTTATGATTGTACTTGGTAGGTTCACAGCCTGAAGCTAATTTTTATGACCATGCTAGAATATACAGAAAATTTTAAAACAGAGCATGAAAAGTGAGATAAATGAGAATCGTGAACCTCAAAATAATGTTTTTTTTAAAACTCGGAGACCGTTTACAACTGGTTACTAGCATATTACTTTCTTTCCAATCACATTTATGAGCTTTATGTTGATAGTCAATAGAATAGGGCAAGCTCAAATAAAACCTCTCTTTCTTATATACATTGGAACAAAAATATTTTACTAAGAAAACTGTACTTGAATTCAGAAGTCATACCTGGGCCTTTGACGCGCAGGCGACGAAGACTAGAAGAAATGCTAGCACCCCTGTCATCCTACAATAAAATAAAAATACCACTGAAGATCATGAAAGCACTATGTTTAAGATCGCAAGTTATTACATGAAAACCATTTGAGCGATTATCATATCGAACCTTTTCTGCATTGCTCTGTTATTTGTGTAACGGCAGAGTTCCAAAAATACTTGACGGATTGGGTATTGCGAACGACAGGCCAAAAGCTAAGGGACGGTTTCACTACCGTCTGTGAAGAGAAGTCCGTCGAAGATGCCAAGCCTTGTCTCTCAAGTAATCTAATATTCCATGCCGCTGCGAAAGTTGATTGATGAGTATCCGTGCAACTGGGTCAAGTCATCAAGGCATCCTTGACACCTAAGAATAATTGACATACCAAGCTTGACCCAATAGAAGTGGTAATTCAATATCCGGTAGGGAGGATGCCATACATAGACCAGCGGGTGAAATCCGCCAATTTTTTTCTGTTTATCTCATTTCATCAAGCAGTAAATGTCCAACAAAAATTTGCTGTTAGCTTGGCTGGGTATAAGCAATTGAGAAGGCGACGCCTATTCTGGAACCTTTTTCGTGTAACTTGATCAGTAATACTCGATAATTCCGCGCTTCTGATCAGAATCCACGCTTCTTGCATGTTTCGTTATGACTGTAAATCATCAATTACTCCCGATCGTAAAAGGTTTATAGGGGCAGCTTTGATATGATTCCAGTGAGCCTTCGTTATTGTATCCAATTTGGAAATGGCTTTGGCGCTAACTGAATGAAAGCTGTCTTTTCCGGCTTTATGTCACGTCAGCGGCTGGATTTGTCATCTGTTTACCTCGCGACATAAGTTCAACATGTTTGCGTTTAATAATATGTCAAGTACACCAAAAAATACACTTTGTTAAATGGTGGAAGCACGCATAACATTAGTTAATTCATTCGATATTTTCTGTGCTGTAGATGAAATAAGATAGCTATCAATAGATTGGTTTTTTTTGTCATGCTCTCAATGCTTGGTGCAAAGTTAATCAGAGAGTGCGAAAGACGTTGGATTCAGTCTATGAAAGTTCGTAGATATCCTACAGAAATTAAATTTTGTTAAAAACACCATCAGGCATCAGATAAGAGCTTGATAAGACCTGGCTATCACCGTCAACTTTTATCTCTGCCTTACAGAAACAATGAAGACACATGGCTCGTGAAATTTCTAATGCTTCATTCAGAATTTTTCTCGCCAATAAAGTCTTGATTGAAATTACAATTATTTTGAGCTGATCTTTTCTTGAACACTGCCAACTATTTCCTGAAATCCTTTAGAATAGCAAAATTCTGGCAGCTTATAGTTTCTATTGTCAGCATACAATGTCATGAGTACAAAAATAAAAAATGATTTCAGTAACTTGGTATGTCTGACCAAGCCCAACTTTACTATATGCCGTGACTCTCAGGTTTCAATCGGACCTCAAGCTATCCAATAGGCATATCCTATTCTTACCGATTAGGAAAATATTAGACATGGCTTGACCACACCGTTTCCTTCTTATCTTTGTTAATGGCCAATTCTAGCACCCGTCAACTGATGACCATTAGTAATTATATTACTATAACCACCCGTCGCGGGAATGTGATATGATACGATAGGTCTTCAACGATGTGAACAACTCATTCTTGTGACAGTTTCAATCATCTGTCACTGTTTGTCTGCGACCATTAGAAACAACTTCTCGGGCGTACTGGAGAGCGCATCTCTTCACTATCACGAACATAGTCGCTTCGCCAACACCTAATCTGTCGTGTAATTCATAAGAAAGCTCGCGCAATCGAAGTGAGCAAAACACTTTTCGTGTCTTCGGCATTGTATTTCCAGACTGCTTGTTTCATCAAGTTGAACATGCGGTGAGTATCTTTATGTCTTACTAATCACTGGACTTCGATAATACTGGTCATGTCGCCTTGTTCACCACAAAGGAACCATAAGTACTTCTGTGTTGTAGGTATCCCACCACAGTAATAGCTGTTAGCGCGATATTTATTGCTGCTTTAATCGAGCAATCAGCATCCGAGGTACGTTAAAATCATTTACTTAATCATAGTTTTCTAGTAATTATTGGAAAAAACCGAGTCAACTCAGGATGAGGTGTAAATATTCTTGCCGTTCATCTAAAAGCAATATGTTTTGATGTGTTAGCAAATAGTGCGGTTAATCTCACTGATGTTCAGGACCGAGTATCACTGGATAGAGAGGCCTTTTGCAGGGGGGAGGATGTAACTTGTTTACAACCACCCTGCGATTTTTACTCTCACTCTGTACATCAGCTGGTTCTTGCTTCTGAGGAAAAGTGAGTTGTCAAATAATTTCGATTATTTAATACATTCATATCGTGCATTGTAGTTTAGAATGCGCATGTACTAGAGGGTGATTCTGACATAGCTTAATAAGGGAAAGCCTTCTTTGGTGCCAATGGGATAACTAAGGCCCTTAAGGCATATTTCACCAATGGGGTTAAGGAATTTTTGACTACTCTTGTTTGTTCACAACTGCTATCACACTCATGCTCTAGTGACGTCTCCTCAATATGAGCTGGTTAGTTATGTAATTTTATTAATAATCATTAGCTTTAGAACTTATTAGAATCACAATAATGTTTATCCATACAATTCTGCATAAGATCCACATTCTGCATAAATTTCTTAGTTAATGTTTAATAGACGTGAATTGTTTCATTCGACATCTGGTTAACATTTAGTAAAATGAATGTTCAAATCGACAAAAACATTAAAAAGGTAGAACCCGTATCGCATATCCTTCACGAAAACGATTCTTAGTCTCTTTTATATAATACTACCTCCTATTTTTTGTGTATTATCTTATCGGGAAAGCAGTCTCGATGTTGTTTAAACCCATATTAATTATATCCAAAATTTATTTTCTTGTGGCAGCATTGTGCTAAGATAGCAACCTGGTAATAAAAATAAATCAAAATAGTTATTTTAATTTTAACTAATAACCTAAACCTTTTTTCTGCATATAAATGTATCGATAAATATGATGACTGATCGTCAAATTATTGAAATCAATTTAGGGTAAAAACGATAAACTAGAACGAACGAGTGGTGCGCAAACTGGAGTCACAGGGGTCTGGTACTCCCCAATTTCCTTAAAAATTAAACGCTAAAAGTACTCTTTTTGGAAGGATGGAAGTGCCCTTGTGGGAAATAGTGCTATCCTTTCTTGGTGGTGCCTCCTACTTTTGAACTCCCACCGCATACTGTAAAGACGTTCAAAATAATTTTGTTTCAAATATTCTCATTAAATTTAATGTTGAAGAAAAAAGCTGTCATGATCCTTTATTCCCGCTCGCTCAATCCCGACATTTTTTCTCACTCAAATGTTAAGAAGAAGGCTATCCGTGTAATTAATGAGTTTTCGACATTCTGTTGTATTACGAGAGTTTCACTTTGGTATATCGCTCTAGAACTGCATATTAGGCAAGGAAGCCCCTTTGTGATTAAATACTGGCTGTCCTGCAATTTATCAAAAGTGTTTGGCATCATTGGTCTGTGTAGCCCCTGTTCCTGCGGAAATGACTCGGGTCAACGTTCGTCTTTGTTAACAGCCCTTTTAACTCCTGAAGGGGAAGATCTATATCTTGCACTAAATTACTTGTCCTAAGAGGCAGATGCCACATATTGAAATCTCCGCAACCAAGGCTTGGCTGAAATAACAAACAATGTCAGTTTTTTTTTAAAAATTCTTTCAATTCGGTGTGGTCTGTATTCATTATCAACGCTTAACACATAAAAGTGATTCCCACTTACGGCCAGCGCCAGATTATTATCTCGCATAGGTGTGGTTTTACCTCAGGGGCTTGAAAACTCGTTCACGAAGTTATTTTGAGGATTTACTCATTTTAAAGAATTTAGCATTACTTTGGCTTTTACAATGTTTTGAAGTTTTTCGTTCTTCCGACAGTATTACGTTACTAAAAAAAGAACAGATGCGAAGTAATGCTCAAGATGTTTACGTTGTCACCGACTACAGGCGGCTACAGGCGGCATTGAAGACACACGTGATTCCAATCAGTTTTTATTCCGCTTTTCGCCGTAGTTCTGAAACTTAAAGGAATAGATCGTTTGCAAGTCCATGATTCCTGAGATTTAGACGTTCTTTTCATGGCATGTTTTTATCACCATATACATGTAGTAAACAGTAAAGTAAATTACCAGAAAGTACAACAGTAAATCGAAATTGGAATTCCATGTTCCCATATACGGCAGTCAATTCCCAGCCACGCCAAAATACTTCGCCCAACCCTACTTTGAATCGTAAAGTTGACCTGTCTCACTTTGGAAATTCCAACTTGGCAACCCATTGACAATGGAGCTTAACGTTAAGCCAATAAATAAATAAATAAATTGTAATTGTCGGTCATAGAAAACATGTAAAATGTCTTTTTGACACAGTAGATTTAGGTTCTATCCAAAATTTAGGTTTTTTTTCTATGTTGCAAATTATTTTTACTGAAGTCTGACTGAAAATACGACAAAAGAGAGTCATGATGGATGTCCGTCATAATTCCTTGTTTGTGTTTTCGATATTCTTATCTTTTCAATTTATAATTGCCTTTCCTCAATATAATGTAAAGTTTCCTACTCCTTGAGTAAAGCAATAAAGCTTTTCATTCTCGTGAATAACATATATCATCCAATTATAATCTGAACGATATACAGCATTATTCTCATTAAAATCAGGTGGAGATAATGCTTTTCTTCAATATTTTTCTAGTGTGCCGGATGTGACGTTTGCCGACCAACTTGCCAAGGAGAAAAAGGAGAGCGGGTAAGGATATTACTATAGTGTATAGACTGATTGGAGTCCCTTAAGTAAGGTTTAGATGGAAGTGTAAGGATTTATCTAGAAATAAGATTGAATCACGTCAAACTCGTCTGTCACATTTATTCACACACAGCAGCAAGGTTAAGGTTAAGGTTGAAGAATTCACCGAAAAAACAAGATTGAATCTTGTCAAACTTATCAACGGCATTTATTTACTTATAGTGACAAATTGCAATTAGAAACCCTCGGGGCTATTTTTAAAACTCTTTTCCTTAATAACTAAAGTAAACATGTACTGGAAATGTATCCAGCAGGACAGTGGCGTAGGAAGCAAGTTGAGATTGGGGGGCCGATCTCTCGAGGCGCCACCATGGTTGGCGCAGAGTGAGAAACTTTTTAAAATGCGGAGTCTCTAAATCGCCGGAAACGGCATGTTTAGAGTCTCATCTGATATAAATGGTATAAACTTTTCGAACACAAATATTTCATTTATTTATACATGAGCTTAGATACCTCCGAAATTCGAAAAATATCACCAAATTTTCCAAATTCAATCATTTTTGGGGGGGCCGAAAGACATGCCGGCCCCCCACATTTAATATTGGGGGGCCACGGCCTCCGCGACCCCCCGCTTCCTACGCCCCTGCAGCAGGACTATTTACCTTGAACGATTTACCCATACTATTGGACGTGCCAGACATCACTATTTTTAATATATTTACCACTATTATAACTATATCCGAACGCAATGCATGGTAGTACAGATATTTCATGGAAAGCAATCAGCTTTTGCAAACAAAACAACAAGACTGTTCCCGTAATTCCTGAAAAATTTCCTGAATTCCATTTATACTTTAACAAAAAGATGCATGCCATTATGAATTGTACGTACGTGTGTAAACACTAGGTCAATAGCTCAGGAATTATGCAAATTAATAAAACCTTACTAACTTAAGGAGTACATCACGCCAGGTGCATGACACTTATTGATGAACCATAGGTTATTGTAGCTTCACCAACTATTGTATTTAATAATCTGTTTAGGTCTTAGGAAAGATAAAACGAGCTGTCATCAATACTAAGCCATATTTGCGTATTTTTAGTCGGTTTGTCTGAGTCTGAATATGCAATCCATTTTGCACCGTCTACATGAAGAAAGGAATGGCCGGACTCATTAGAAGTACTTTGTTAAGTTTATGTGGATAGACTGTGCACTTGTAGCACTGAAACCGTCGATGTGACCTTCGTTTGGAATAGTCTACCGACATATAAACGAGGATAGTACTGTATACAGGAGTAGACAAGGGTATGGAAGACTTTAATGCCTCTGGCTGTTCACAAACTTACAATCTGGATCTAACATGTATGCTTACAAACTCCTAATTTTTTTTTTTAAAAAGAAAAACCATTGGCAAGAAAGGTTGCTTTACTGGTTTCAATTTAAATTACTCTGCCATTTATTCAAATTTAAAGTGCAACTTTGCTTATTTGACATTCAAAACTGATCAATTTGTTTACACTCAAGTACATGTAATAGCACACTTATACATTAATCCAAGTAAAATTCAACAAATTTAGAACATTATATCCTAAGATATCTTAATGATACATACATAAATACATAAATACATACATACATACATACATACATACATACGTACGTACATACATACATATACAGTGGTGTAGCCAAAGGGGGTCAGGGAGGTGGCTGCCCCAGCAGGACCTCTCAATGGTCATTTGTCAGAAAATTCTTGCTCTGTCATAAAATTCTGATCTGCAAAAGCATCAGAATATCAAGTCACAGAGCAACAACAAAGCCATAGTTATTTGAAAATAATTCAATACAGTTTACAAATAACACTACATATTGCTTTTTGACAACAACATGAGGCTCATTTGTTCTTGACAGATAATAAATTTTATCTAAATTGTCATTCAGACATATGTAGCAAGACAAAAACTACGCAAATCAACAAAGTAAATGTACATTGTATATTCCCCTGCTATGCCCCATCTAGTTGTAGTGGGCATATAATCAACCACTTATGGTTAACCAATTACTATTGAGAAATAGTAAATAAATAATCAGCCAAGTCTTTGACCATGCCCATAAAGCCACACTAACTTGTCAAAATTTTAGAACACTTGCCCCCTGCTACAAATTCCTAGCTATGCTTCTGTACATATATAGCAATGTGTACCAATAAGATAAAACCATCAAGTTAAAAAGTTTTCAACCCACAGGATCATTGTCAGGTATCATCCTCATCACCTGATGATGAGCGTGTGGATAGAAAAGGTTTGTAAACTTTTAACTTGATAGTTTTATCTAATACATATATCTTAATACATGTAGTTTTAAGACAGCCTGATGAAATACCTTATACAATCTTAAGAGAAGAGGCCAATTATCATTCAAACCTACTGCAACAGCTATTTAGAGATTATTTTGACAAGAGGTGGGCTGAGAGAAGTCAGATCTTTCAACAGATCTCCTAGTAAAACTTGTGTTGCATGCTACTGTCACTGCATGACCATTTCAAGTTAAAAAATTATTTTTAGGACCACTTAAGTGTTACCTGATGAAATAAGTCACTCTAATCCTAATCCATATTCATGAGATTTTATATCAGTCACCAGAGTCATATCACCTTTAAAGTCAAGGGCATCAGACACTAAGGGGACAAATGGGGACACAACTCCCCACCACCCAGTGATATTATTTTTGCCCAACCAATATTAGGCACCCAACACTCCCAATACAGGTAGTAACAGTTTACGATTCAAAGAGTGAATTAAATTAAATATAACTAGAAAAAAACTGAAGATGTGCCATCAGATTTCAACATATTTAAATAACTGGAAATGTTCTCTGACCAAGAACCAATTTTTATTAAACATTGAAGACTGCAGACTGGCAGTCAAAAGCTCATTTAATAAAAATTGTTTCTTGGTCAGAGGACATTTCCAGTTATTCCAATTGTAAAATTAACTAGTGCTCATAAAATAAAAATTATTAAGGTAACAGGGACAGCTGACCTTTGGAGGTTTTGGCCTGCCCCCTTTGTTTTCTCTGAGTAACTTTAATACATTGATTTTTTCCCCTCAGGAATGACTTTTTAGCCCAGGAGGTTTAAGGGGGTCAACTTTTCAACTCACACACAGAGGGTTTAAGTGGGTTACCCCCTTTTTAAAGTCCTTTGTATGGACTTGCATGTTTTATGCTGGGGTTTGGTTATCATTTCTTGAACCAGTTTTAAAAATACCGGTACTAAATTTCAAAAGGTTTTTAAAGGTCTGCAAACAAAATATGAAAACCTGTTTCTTAACTAAAAACTAGTATAATGTTCATAAAGTTAATTGTTTCATACGTACTTACAGTATATTGCAATTTGTAGTGCTGATACTCTCATGCATGAAAATGGTCGACATGAACCTCAATAGTATTTAACCTTTTGGTGCAGTATTTATGTACAGGGAAGTTGGAAGTGGGATATCAGGGTGTTGTGGCCCTAAAAATGCATAGTGGAAACCAAATAATTTCCACTTCCCCATAGATTTTAGACCTGGAGCAGACAAAATTGTTTTAGCAAGTAAACTGTATTTCAGATCCCAGTAATTAAAAAAGTACCTAAATATTCAGTTGTTAGCAACTTTACACTTCTTGAAGTTTTCATCCCCCAGCAACCTGTTGTATATTGTTTCAATTTACTTAATTTCTAATTAATTTAGTAATTACCTTAAATACACGTATTTATGTTGCTTTGAAAGCTCTTGAATTATTCCAAGACGTCTCACAAATCCAACAGAAAATTTTCAAATTCTTGTTTTTCCCAATTTTATGAAGGACAGTTACCTTTTTTCAAAGGACGTTGTTTGATGATACAGTAAAATCGACTTTAAACGACAAAAAAATCGGTAAATTTTACTTTCTAATGTGACTCTTCAGATTTTTC
Organism: Nanipora kamurai; assembly: GCA_036872915.1. Classification (NCBI taxonomy): domain Eukaryota; kingdom Metazoa; phylum Cnidaria; class Anthozoa; order Scleralcyonacea; family Helioporidae; genus Nanipora; species Nanipora kamurai. The sequence continues at coordinate 937,372 of JBAHVQ010000534.1, read as the reverse complement.
ATGCACAGTATTTTATAGTTTTAAATCTCAGTAGTATGATTTAGCCTCGTTTCATCAACATGGCATCATGCTGCTTGCAAAGTCGGAACAGGATGATAGTTATTCACATGAAAATTAGGTGGTCAGTGTATGTTATCAAACAGTTGAGATAAAAGGTGTTATTAAATAGTTTTTGAGATATAAGGTGCAGTCCCTGGTTGAAAGACTTCCAATAAAGCTCAGTCTGAAGCCAAAGGCAAGTACAACCAATACAAAAATGGCATTCTGGCACATTTTAGTCATTACTTTTACTTTTCCAAAATTTAGGGTACTCCAGGCCCAACAGGACAGAGAGGTTATCAAGGAAATCCAGTAAGATATACTGTTAATGCTGAATTTCAGTTATTTGTTTGTTTCTTCATGTTTTTATTTGATTATTCACTTTGTGATTGATTCATTTATTTATTTACTTATTTATTCTTTACTGCATGATCTTTTTAACCATTACTGTATTTTTGAATATTTTTACTCTATTATTTTTTTGTCTGCTACATTTGTGATCTATTATGCTTTTAGGGGCACCAAGGTCCAGAAGGACCCCCTGGAGAAAGAGGGTTAAAGGTATTTTAACTCCTAGCTGCTTTCTATGTATTTTTTTTGCCAGCAGAAGCACCAGCTCATTGCTGAGAAACACAGGCCCCCATCAGAGAGCACTGGCTGTTATATACTTTATTTTACATTCAACATGAACATCGGCCATACATAATGCTAGCCCTCCAATCAGAGTCACATGTGCCCATCATTTGGGAAGAAAAGCATCATTTTGACTCATTTTTATCTCAGATTTCGTGTGCACCAAACTTTACTGGCCCCACCGTTAAGGGCATTGGTCCTCCTGTCAGGGAAATCCCCTGGCACCAGCACTCACATACTTCTAAGTTTTTGCAACAGTAACTAAATCATGAGAACAACATTACTCATACCAAAATAGCTTTGATAGCCTTGCTTATTAGACTAATCAAGGTAAGACAATCCCATACTATTGACTTTATTAGAAGTATGTTTATGCTACAGCCCCTCACCCAAGACACCATCATGTCCCTAGTGAAAATGAACAAAGTTGGCACTTTTTCATGATTTTCAAAAAGCAAAAAAATTAAACCTTTAACAAACAGATGTCTCCCTTTGATGAGTAAAATTGAGTGGCCATGAGTTGGCCGTGAAATGGAAATAATACACGACGAGAGCAAATAGTATACTGGTAATTGTCTTCTTATATAAACTACCACCATATCAAGACCAAATAATTTGGATGTTTTCTTGCTCATTACCTTTAGCAAAACCATACGCCATTTTCTTTTTTAAATAGTAGCAGAACCAGTAAGATGACAGAGCAGTTCATATACGGTGGTTGTCCATATATTTATATTTACATATAATTTATATATAAATATATAATTACAGTGGTTCGTAGCAGATTTAAATATATAATTATATATATATTTTATTTATTTATATATATTTATATTAAAATATGTATATAAACCCGACTCAGAGAAATAGCACAACCCTAAGCAAATACATTTGGAGCTTAAAGGACAATAACATTAAATTTTCGTTGAAGTGGAGAATAATCAGACGGTGT
>JBAHVQ010000534.1:915092-927036 GCA_036872915.1 Nanipora kamurai | reverse complement strand
GGACTTGGAGAAACGCTGAGCTCCAGACGGGACTCGAACCCACAACCTTCTGAATGGTAGCCAGACGCTCTAACCATCGAGCCACCAGAACTCAGATGGCAGAGCAAGGTGACTTTCGGTATTTGAGTTTGCAGTTTGATACTATTAAATTCCTAGGAAATTTGATGTTTGGTCAAATCGAAAATTCAATCATTCCAACATCTAACTGAAGATTTTCCGACATCTAACGGCTTGCACTCCAGCAAGCCATTGCCGACTGGCTCAATGGTTAGAGAAGCATTCAGAAGATTGCGGGTTCGAGTTCCATCTGGAGCTCAGAGTTTTTCTAGTCCATGGCATTCCACTGTTTCAACAGCAAATATTTTCTAAGAACTGAACAGCATCAAACTGGAAACTCAAAATTTTTAAAAAATAAAAAGTATTATATATATATGAGCAAACTCAATCTACAGAGCGTAGATTGATTCGGAGATTGATCGATTGATTCGTCGTTTATAAAAAGGATTGTTTTCATCAGCTCCTTATGACATTGGTTTTGGGTTATGATATCAGGGTCTTCGTAATATCTCTTAAAATATATTTCTTAATTGAAAATATTGAAAATCTTTGGAATAACGTCCAGGTACTCCTGTGTAATTCCATTATATATATTTGAACTAGGAGGCAGATGATGTACAGGCTTAGTCCTAGTTTGTCCTTGTGGAGTTGTGTGGCGAAAAAATGAAAATAACCCCTTATTGAATGATACGAAATGGAAAATATTAAAATTGTCCTCCATATTTCCGCTGCTTACAAAGCTAGCTTCATAATGTTTTATAACTTTTGTGGTTTGTGTATTCGTATATTGGTTTCTATTTTACTAATTTACTTTTTCTAAAGGTTATGGTTCCGGCCGAACATTTTTCATGATTTCCTGTTGGAATCGGGACTTAGAAAAATCTAAGTTCCAGCCAGAACCAAGTCCCAGTTCATCACTATTCATCCTTGTGAAGTGTGAAAAATTAACTTACCTCTCTGGAAAGGAAAAAAGCAAACCAGCTGTTTTCACGATGCGAAATTGAACTCTAAGGGGCTATGGTTCCTTAACGAATTTAAAAATGAATGATAAATTCATAATTGTTCTACACTGCTGTAGTGAACTGAAAAAGTTGACTCGAGTGGGATTTGAATTCGCATCTTCGGGAATCCGGTCCGCCGCTCTACCTGTTGAGCTATCAATTCTACAGGCATTGGAGGCGAGTTATCATCCAATTTAAGTGCACGAGATATTCTCGCAACAACTTAACGCTATCCAAGAGGATGGATGTGCAGTGTTACAATTCTATTTCAGAATTATCCTCAGGATAATACCATATATCCAGCTTGAAAGATAACGATACCATGATCTTATACTTTTATTCTTATGTTTGCTGTTACTTTCTAGCCCTCGTTTGACAAGAAAGATACCTACTACGTTTTTAACCATGTAACAATTACCATCGAGTATCATGATGGAAGTGACGAAGATTGGGAAGGAGCTCGTTTGCTGTCTGCTAAAGTGAAACCAAAGAGGTATAGATGATATACAACGAACATGTTTGGTGGCCCAAATTGTCGTGATGATTTTGCCCTGTCGACCCGTGCGATTTTAAAGCCAAAAGAGCCAGAATACTGCCGAAAATTTGAGAGAGTGAAACTGAAGTTTCCGAAGAGATGAAGAAGAGCATCTCCGACGAAGGGCCTCGAAACCAGTTTGACCTTCTCAATTTTTTTGGCAGCTACCTGATACTTTTGACTTTATATGCTCCCGTCGTTCTACGCAGTACTCTAATTTTATATCATTGGTAAAATTTTAACTTGTACTTTAAAACAATATGGAAAATTGTTGAACTCACTGAAGTGTTAGCAACTTTGTTTTTGAACTCACTGAAGTGCTAGCAACTTTGAAGAAGATCACAAGGAATATTTCAATAGTTTATCTAATTTATAACTTTTTTACTCAAAAGTTGTTGTAGCCCATCGTTTACGTAGATTTATATATTTCGTCTAAAAAAGTGTTTACGTATCAGAATGAAGCTGCTTTTGCCAAAGAATCTAATCATTTCAGAAAGTCCTTTCCCTAGCTTGACCCCACGACCCATTACAGCCATGTTTGAGAACCCGACTCTGGATGAGGAGAGATGCAAGCCACTTCGCCGTCGCTATCCATGAATTAGACACCATTGACGTAGAGCAAAGTTTGTGATAATTGTCCTATCATATGAAATGTACCCCAGTTTTAAACAATGAACAAATTTAGGGGTCGAATATAATTGAACTATCTGCGTCAACTTTTTGGCAACAGCACGGCGTAATTTTAAGGTGGCTGAACATGGTTTTGCTAGTTTTGACTCTTATTGTTTCTTTGATGATCCTCATCACATTAAATGTGGGTCAAAGGAAAGCGGTAATGGCAGTTCAAGCTGATGATATTAAGCTTTATGTTAAGAATTTCCTCTGTTTCGATGGCAGCAACAGCGACTGAATGCAACTTCAAAAATTAGATGTTATCAATTTGGCGGAAAATTCACTCATCAACCCTTTAACGCCCACTGTCGGATGACTGGACACGTAGAACAAAAGAACGAGTGCAAAGAAAAAAAGACAAAAAATTTTAAAGGGCTAGTTTTTCTCGTTGAGTTGTTCAAAGCTTACAGTAAACAAATAATATCTGTAAAATATACTTCTCAAATTCATTAATAATTCATGAGGAAAACACAAAGGAAATCAGTAACCCAGACTGCGTTTGGATATGTGATCTTCATTAGCATAAAATATCGATAACTTTAAACCCGGTTTTTTCCTCAAATACGGATTTGTTTGAGAAGCCATATACACTCGCAAGTCGTGTTTGATCTGATTTCCAAACACCTCGAAGTTGGTTAAAAAGCTGGGCTATCGCCTCGCTTTTCAACTCACTTCTCGGTATTTGGAAATCAGATCAAACACACCTTATGGTGTTTGTCTTAATAAGGATATCCTTATGTTAATGAAACTTGGCTTGATAAAGATATCGACAACTTTGAAATTCTGCATTCGGGATACATTGTTTTTAGAAACGATCGGAAAACTAGAAGTGGCGGAGTACTACTAGCTTTAAAGATTGCTTCATTTAAATCTGTGCGCGAAGTTAATCATAATTATGATCTAGAAATCGTCTTGGCTGAAATAATAACTAGTTCAAAGATGATTTTTTTGTTTTGCTCCTGTAACCGTCCACCAAATGCAGATCAAATCTGGATGGACAATTTCAACTTTCTGTATGATGTTTACAATAGCCATTCAAACGTTGTGCTTTCAGGAGGTTTAAAATATACTAAATGTTTCCTGGAATTATCCTAAAAAAATAACAGGAGTCAATGACATTCGTTTCGTGGAACTACTAAATGATCACTTTTTAGTTTAACCTAATACCTCATCTACTAAAGGCCACAACGTACGCGATCTGGTCCTCACCAATATTCCTGAGCTAGTTAAAGTATCAGACATATGGCCTCATACAGAAGCAAAAATCTTCACCGAACACAGTATAATCGCCTTCGATTTACTTGTACACTATCCCAAGTTACCTGAACTTAACAGAACTGTGTATGATTATAAGCTTGGAAACTTTGAAGCTCTGCGTCTCGAATCTCGTAATCTATCTAATTTGATTTCAGTCGATGGCGATATTAATGAGGTCTGGGTGAATTGGAAGAATACTTTCGTAGCTACTGTTGCTAATCACATTCCATGCAGCTAAGAAGCTAGGTGGTCGGAATTATCTTCTCTGGATGACCAGCACAATACTGCGCAATATTATAAAGAAAAATTCCTTAAGACTCAGGATAAAGAAATCTCATTAAGTCAAAGTCAAAGGTCTGCAACATTCACGTGAAGATGTTAATGGAAATTGCTGAAAGGACTAGATCATATTCTGAAAATCCGGCAGATATTGCAACTCTCTTCAGTAATTACTTCATATCTATTTATACTACCGACGATGTTACTGGAGACCTGTGGACCGATGACAACTATTTAAAATTTTCACCAAATACACCTCTCTCGGAAGATGTAACTTTAATGCCAGAAGCTGTTATCATACTAAGGAATCTTAACAACGACAAAGCACACGGCCCAGATGGTATTCTGGCACGTTTACTAACAGAGACAACTTCTCAAATATCAGCGTCAGTGTGTGATCTATTCAATAAATTCCTCCGTATCGGTGTAGTGCCACAGGATTGAAAACTTGCAAATGTCGTTTCCATAAAAAAGGAAACAAAGAATTTGTAGAAAACTATAGACCAATATCTCTACTTTTTTGGTGTCTTTTTAAGTGCTGGAACGCTGCGTTTTCAACAACAATAAAGAGTCATTTAACCTACACTGCTGAAGTCAACTGAAAAAGTTGACTCGAGGTGGATTTGAACTCGCACCTTCGGGAAGCCGGTCCGCTGCTCTACCCGTTGAGCTATCGAGTAGCTTCAGATGTACCACAAGGTTCAGTCCTTGGTCCACTGTTGTTTCTATTGTATGTAGACGATCTTCCTGCTTCTATTAGCAATTTAAATACTGCAACTTACGGTGATGACACTAAACTCTTTAAGGAAATACACTCCAGGTGACGTAGTTCTCCTACAGGAAGACCTTACGAATTTTGAATCTTGTTCCCCTAATGCCGGTCTCCTACTTAATACACCGTATTTTTTCGAATAAGCGGTCATACCCGAAAGGAAATTTTGAAATAAGCGCCCACCTTGGAATAATCGCGCCCCCCAAGTATTTTTACTGCTTTCTTAGCCAGCGGTAGACAGCTGCTCGAAGTAGAAATATATCTTTTCATATTTTCACTGAAGTCATTTTACTGAAAACCTCACGGTGTTACATTATCATTGAAATTTTCCTCAAGGTTTGAACCGAAATGTCGATGTGCGAAAAAATTTCTTTCATCCTTATCACCTACTCTTCAAACTTCTTGGCGATTACTCCCCTGGGTGTTCTTGCTCTGTTCTTGAAATGATCCCGGAACAACAATTCCGTTTTCAAGTTTTTTTGGCCCTGTCACTTCGACAAATACCTTGTTTTCTTTGTGAGCTCTAAGAAACGTATAAACAAGAAAAGAAAGTTCCACGGGCTTTCATGTTGCTTCTTGCTTTGTGTGGAGCCTTGCCCACGGACGCTTTAGGTAGGCTGACCTGGGTGCCCAGATGTACACCTCTGTGCGCTTAACTAGCTACCTTGGGCGCGCCAGCAAACGAGGCTGCGTTCTATCTGGATACTGGCAATTGAGGAACCAGGCGGAAAGTGTAATCTTGTTAGGAATATCAAATAATTTTGAATAAATCCATAATAATAGAGACATGAGTTATTGAAAAAAAACGTATTTTTCATTTAGCTGACGTTTCGTTGCTAGTCCTGCAACATCTTCATCTTTCAAGAAGAACTAGAGAAATTTAAAAGTATTGTGATTCGGAATGGTTATCCTATCAAGTTCTTAGATAATTGTCTCCGCAGTTTTTTCGAAAAAATTTTTGCCCAGCTTCTGCAACGACCTCGGTACCTAAACGCATTATTTTCTTTACTCTACCATTTACCGGTCAACATTCCCTTCAGATTCGCAAACAAGTCGCTAAAGTTTTTGCTTCCGCTTTTCCTCAAATTCAGCTTCGAGTCATATTTAAACCTATTCGACATCTTTCAAGTTTTTTTCCGTTTTAAAGATCAAATTTCTCTAGCACTAAGATCTCGCGTAGTTTACAAATTCAAGTGTCAATGCTGTGAGTCATTGTATATAGGTGAAACTATTCGCCGTTTACACGCGCGTTTCTGAACACATTGGAATTTCTGCTTACACGGGAAAGCCTATCTCCTTCACCACTTTATCTGCTGCTTTAACACACCACAAACAGACTGGCCACCCTGTTTCTTTGACTGATTTTTCTATTCTAAGCTCCTGTTCCGCTAACTTTGAACTCCTTCTCAGAGAGAGTCTACTTATTAATAAGTTAAATCCTTCGCTCAACGCCAAGATCAGTTCTCTTCCTTTAACCTTATTCTAACTGTTAATGTTTTCCTTGTTATTTGTTTTGTGACACATACACACCTGGATTCATTCACGCATACACTTTATCTCACATTTAATTGTTCACCGGTCTCACCAGTCTTTCTGTTAATTACTTCCTGTCATTGTAAATAGAATATCATATAGTCGAGAACACCTTGTAAATTTATCACTTACTCTGAAGATGTTGCAGGACTAGCAAACGTCAGCTAAATTAAAAATACTTTTCAATAACTCATGTCTCTATTATTATGGGTTTATTCAAAATTATATGCTGGGCTTTGATATTCCTAGACTATCTGTATACTTCTATATTTAAATGTACGTATATACGTATGTGTGTATCGTTTAGTTTACTGTATGTTATATTAGGGACTGCAGTAATTGACCAAAAGCTGTTGTATCGTTTAGTTTACTGTATGTTATATTAGGGACTGCAGTAATTGATCAAAAGCTGTTGTGTCGTTTAGTTTACTGTATGTTATATTAGGGACTGCAGTAATTGACCAAAAGCTGTTGTGTCTTTTAGTTTACCGCATGTTATATTAGGGACTGCAGTAATTGACCAAAAGCTGTTGTGTCGTTTAGTTTGCCGTGTGTTATCTTAGGGACTGCAGCAAATGACCAAAAGCTGTTGCGGTCACCCGGCCATCATCTTGTTTGTGTTATTTTGTAATCTGTTATTGTTTTTTTTCTTTTATTTACTTTGTATTATAGTTAAGGTGTGGCAAAGCTTATAAAATAAAAATAAAATAAAAGTAAATTTATAAAAAATAATGAGGCGCTGGTGTGTCAGCAAGCTGCATGATATTAATAGTTTGCCTGACAAAGAATCCGTAGCTCTAACTACCTGCTTCCTAGTTTGGTGAAAATTAGACCTGAAATCTTACTAGTAGTTATTTCATGTCCATGATTTTCAATTTATTGTTATTGGAAAGTATTTAATTCAACCAGTTTCGTGTTTATTAACACGAGTTTATTTCACAACTTACCTAACCACAAAGCCAAAATAGTTACTGTGATCGACATTTTGTCTATCCCTACGTATTGCTGCGGTTTCTGCCCTCCTCCTGAAGAACTTCCTACGCCTCTATGCACGTATCGCGAATCTCGCAAAAAGCACGATTTTACCGCAGATTCTGCGCGAATGCGCGTAGTTCTCGGTAGGAATAATACTTCTATCAAAATTCCACGAGAACGACGCGCATTCGCGCTGAAAAGTGTGGTAAAATGTTGCTTTGTGCGGGATTCGCAATACGTCTGTTCACTAATTTTCCGTGGTTAGTTTTTGGCAACGAATGACGAAAGCGAAACCTTAACTCTAAACTAAACTGTAACCCTACGCATAGTCAATCAAGACACATTTCTGAAAAGGGAACAAAAGTCTTTGTTCTATGTTTTTGTTCACCTTTTAATAATAATAATAATAATAATAATAATAATAATAATAATAATAAACTATATTTTTTAGAGGTTAGAACTTGGTCAGCTATATAAAGCTGTTATAAGTCAAAGACCTGTTTAGTTATGCTAATAACAGAATTGTATAAGAATGGATGTATATATATGTACAGATAAAAAAAGGAATTTATAGTGAGTCTAATGTTTCAGAATATATAATAAAAGTAGTTCCAAATGTTTCTATGATACAAAATGTTTTAAATTATCTAAAAATAGCATTTGCATTGTTCCTTAAAACGTAAGAAAGATATTTCTTTCGTTATACTGTCTGGAAGTCTATTATACTGGACTGCTCCTTGGAATGCAAATCGTTTCCGTGCGGTTTCAGTTCTAACTTTTGGCAGAAGCAGTTTGTTGTTGTTTCCTTGGGTGCCTTTTCCATGGGAGAGTTTCTGAAAATAGCGATCAAAACATTGAGGAGCTAAGTTGTTTAGGCATTTAAAAACGTCGATTACACGAAGTCTATTCCTGATATTTTCGAGCTTTGTCCAAGTATTTGGATTTTTATTACCATGGGCAATCTTTAAGGCTCCGTCTTGTTCTTTCTGAAATTTCTCAATCGAACTGATCGAGTCGCCGAGAAATAGATTATTGCAGTATAAAAGAATTGGCTGTATCATTATTTTGTAAATTGACTGGGCAACCAATGGGGTAATGTCACGTCGTACGCGGGATATAAGTTTAACGCTTCTCATGGCTTCTTTATACATCTTATCTTTCTGCTCCACATAACTCAAGGGCTTATCCATTTTGACTTTTAGGTAGTGATAAATTTAGTTAATAATAATTTAGATAATAAGTAACTGCATGATGGGTTGATCGACCTTTACGAAATCCACATTGGTTAGGGGAAAGTAGACAGTTTTCTTCAAGATAGTCAGATAGCTGCCTATAAACGACACGTTTAATTGTCTTTGCTAGTACAGGTAAAACGGAAATTGGTCTGTAGTTAACCATTAAAGATCGGTCTCCCGATTTAAAAATAGGTATGAGATTTGCTAAATTCTTTGCATCAGGGAAAATTGACTGTTGTAGGCATAAATTTATCAGAGTCACAAGAGGTTTAGATAATTCTTGAGCACCATCTTTAATAAAAGACATAGGGATATTATCATATCCTGAAGCTGTGGATGATCTTAGACTTTCTATAATCGAGAGAATAGCTCGTACAGTTACTTTCTTAGACTTGAAAACACAGCGTTGTGGGTTGATCAAATCTTGAAATTTTGGATAAATGTGACAATTCCAAGACTTCCCCGTTAATGTAACAAAGCGTTGTTGAATGAATGTTCCAATAGCAGCATTTAGATTCCGCTCAACCGTGCTGTACTTTATTAATACACGTAAAACAAAAGTTTTGTGCATTTTCATGACGTCCTTCATGTAAAAGAATTTTCCATGCGAAACAGAGAATAATTTTTAGTCCTAAGGGTAATCCATACGCCGTCCTCGTTCTGCTTACCACGTCTTTTCAGGACGAAGTTAACTGATGGAACGATTAATACTCTTGGCTGAGTTTGACGTCAAACCATCGAACAGAATCCCTTTAGAAACTTTCAGTCTTTTCATAGATTGAAACACAAATGTGAAATATTTAGAACGACGCCAAAGTTCTGTGGTTTTGGATTAAATCTAATATTTTAGTTGCTTGTTAATCGCCGTGGTCGTCCCGACTAACTGAAAGTCCCTATTATGATTAGGGAACGCCATTGAATAGAAAATAAAGGTGGAATTGTTGTGATTCTGTGGATGTGATATAAGGATTCGTTTGTAGGTTGTACCAATTTACTTTATTTCTTTGCAGCTGTTCTAAAACTTGCAAAGAAACGTGTGAACCTATGGCCATTCCTGCTAAAGTAGATCAAGACATCGAGATAACATATACATATACAATCCAGTTTAAAGTAAGTAGATGTCAATGTTGAAATGTTATTCTAAGTTGCTGCTAATGAATTACTTTTTGAAACCTTTTTCCGAAACCTTGCAGATAAATTTTCATAATAATGCTGCACTTGTTTAAAAAATTGGGGCAGCAACTTAATTTGAGTAAGAGGGGCGCAGAATCCTGGGGCGCTCCTGCTCTATGCCGCTAGATTTATTGATGTTAATTAGTATCGGTGCACCGTAGAAAAAAAACAAGCCCTAAACGTGGTTTTTGTTTCTGTTTGCAGAAAAACAACGGCATCAAGTGGGCTTCTCGTTGGGACTACATCTTGGAGTCCGTGCCACATACCAGTATTCAGTGGTTCAGGTAAGACGATGTTGTGAGCTAGGGTGATTCCAATGTTTTGTGGCAAAGATGAACTGCAGTCCTTGTGTCTACCAGGGCCTGGACTGTGGGCTCAAAGACTTGCAGTGGGTAGAAGTTATTGATACTGCCATTTCCAGGTCCATTCCCACCTTTATTGGTAGTTCAGAATCACAGAGTATTATAATTAGTTTTCCTTTCTTCGTTTCGATATTATGGAAACATAAAGTTTTAGAATACCTATACTAGTTTTACCTCTTTATGTAAAAGGTAATCGTTCAGTTTTTTTATTCATTTTTCCTCCCTAGTATCATGAATTCTTTGGTGATTGTTCTCTTCTTATCGGGTATGGTGGCCATGATCATGTTGCGGACCTTACATAAAGATATTGTTCGATACAATCAGCTTGATTCCTCGGTAAGTCGGACACACTGGTACATCAACCTATACTAATATTTCAGTAATACTCTGAGTTTCTTTAAAAAATTCACCAGAGAAAAAATGTTAATAGCGAAACCGTGGATGTAAACGCTATCTTGCTGAGCATAAAATTTAGCCAACTTTCTCCCTAACTGGTCTCATTGCTAAAACTTTATTTGATTTCTAAAATGAAAAGTCTGCGTACCATTTGGGCTTCATATTGCGTATGGGCTTTGCATACAAGCAAAGCAAGTTTGAGTAATCTGGTGGGTGAATCGTGCAGATACAAATAAATGTCTAACCTCGGTCAATTAGTCAGAAATGTTGACTTCGGGAGGCCTGTAGTAAAAATTTGACTCGACGTACTGATTTCGACGAGCCCCGTTGTCAATGAGAATGCGAAAAAACGATCTTGAAAAATTGATCTTGAAAAACCCTAAACACAAACACAAAATAGATTTCATGTACCTCTGTACTGTTATAGAAACATGAATAGACGGCGATATATCAAGAAAATACGCGAAAACACTCCAATTTGTCTTGCCTTTCCATTGGACATTTCCGGTTCAGAGGGAGTCATCCATAATTCCCTTACCGGGGCGAACATGTGCGCCAGTGTCCATTTACCGGGAACGATGTAAAAATATGGGATGCTGCGTGGGTAGTGTGTAAAACAACGTAGAAAATTAAAGGTTCGTAGACCTCTAATTTCATGTAGACAAATTCTGAAGGTTCGAGCAAGGGCCCTTAAGAGAGCGAAACGTGTTCTGAAATAGGAATGGCAACTCGTCATGTGATAAGAATTAACCGGTAAAATGAGGAGAAAAAAGTAAACAAATCCTAGCAACAAGTAACCTGGCAACGACAAGGAAGTCGCTTACTATTTTTAACGACGAACAGTCAACCCGCACTGAGTGAAACCCCCAGAGACCCCAGGAGAATACTAGTATGTATTCACAAAACTTTAACACAAAAACAAGTGAAATCAGTGCATAAGCTGATGTTGCTGTCCGCCCATGCTAGACAAAAACAAAGCGGAAGAACAAAGTTGCCAAGGTTTTCATTCCTTGTCTTGAGTGGTCGCTTTTCGGAGGTTTAAAACATGTGAAAAACTCGTAATGGGGAATTTAAGGTGATCGTTCACGATAGGTAATTTACTATTTTATGAAGTGGTCGTTTTGGAGAAGCCTCGATTATGATTTGATGGAGAGAATTTCGATGTTAAAACTTTACTTTTTCCTGCAATTATTAATTTTATAGTAGTTTACTCTAGTGTAACGTCATTAAATTCTACATACTTTACTATTCGCTTGCTGCTCTATTGAATTTTGTCATTTTTAACCCTCAAAATGAGGAGGCAAACCTATTTATAACTATTGCTTCTTTTTGGGCTTCCTCACCACCTTTTTGTAGTATTTGTAAATCTTTATGTAATTAAATACAATAAAATTTGAAATTTGAAGTGGTGGACCGATGACAACAGACATTTTAAGTAAACGACAACTCTTTTTATTTTAAAAGCAAACATGTTTCAGCACACCTATGCCATCTTCAGTGCGAAGTGAGTAAAGTGATTTACATACAAGGTAGTACATAGTGTTACATGATACTTGATACAAGAATAGACTAGAATAATGGAAGCTGTGTACAGCAGTGATGCATAAATTATTGCAAGTTAAAATAGTGTTAACGTGCTGTATTTGTTTGTTGAGATCTGGTTTAAGTTTCTTAATATAGAACGCTTCTTTAAGTTT
>JBAHVQ010000534.1:888424-910840 GCA_036872915.1 Nanipora kamurai | reverse complement strand
AAGTAACCCAAGCTTACCTTGTCTTGCTAATCTATATAGATATATATATATATATATATATATATATATATATATATATATACACCCGTTGAAAAAAATTCTGAACAAATATATATTTTTATATACAAACAGAAGTTTTCGTCAAACTTCTTGGGCTAGAAGGTGCATCAACTCGTCTACACCATTTTACTATTGTTAAAAGCGTATTTTAAGTCCATTAAGTTGAGAAACATTAAGGTTTTGTCTGGTAAAGTTGGACAAGCTATCATGTCAATGAAAATACCATGCCTTTTGAGGCAGCACTTCCCTTGCGATAGTAACTTCTACTAATCTTATATCAGTCTCAGAGGTTGTTTCGTTTGTTGACGCGCTAACCAACAGGCTGGTAATTGAACTGAAGACGACGATATCACAAAGGCGTCTTGCTAAAGTAGGTTGCGTTTCTCGTGAAATTTTGGATATCAAACCGTAATGATTGCTCCAAAAGATTGTCAACTTCACAAAGACGTTTAAAACAAAACAAAAAAATAAGATCATGGTAAGATTAGCGTTTTGCCTACACTAACTCGTTTTTTCCCAGTTTTTTTGCTCTCAAACTTTGCCATCTTGAATTATTCTACTCCTGCATTTCATGAAACATTTCAAGCAATTTGGCGGGTAACCTTGGACAGTGCGTTCGGGCTTAGGATGCCGTACAACATTCCTGGTGATCCATCGGATTTGTTCTGGCTCATAGTCTTTCCTGTCTTATCGTATTATTTTTTGTAATTAAACTTTAATTAAAGTTTTTTTTTTTGATAATCCTTTCGTTAGGCGTGCCTGGAATGAAGGGACCACCTGGTATACCTGGTGACGGTGGATTGCCAGGAGGGAAGGGAGATAAAGGCGAACCAGGTTTAAGTAAAGAAGGTAACCCCGGAATGGATGGCAAACGTGGTCCACGTGGACCGACCGGGGATAAAGGAGATCAGGGGCCACCTGGTCCTCAAGGTTAGAATTCGTTATATGTTTGTATATATACAGTGGGGGACAAAAGTATGAGTCCAGTCAAGTATTGAACAGATATTCTTTAATTGTACTCTATATTTTCACTCAAAGCAATAACAAAACTATAGTAATATTTCGAGTATTGATTATTATTTATCAGCACTGTTGCCAACGACTACTAAATTACTCAATACTTCGTGTGTCCTCCTTTGGCTTTTCAAACTTCCGTTACTCGTTGTGGCATGGACCCAACAAGTTTGTGAATTACTTCCACTTTAATGTTGCTCCAACTTCCGCTGATGACTTCCCATAATGCATCTTGGCTCGAAACTGCATGCCTCATTTTCTCTCGTTATTAAATGATCCCATAAGTGTTCAATGGGGTTAAGTTCAGGGGATTGAGGAGGAAAATCCATAACCACAACTCACCTTGGTCTTCTTTGTGTTTTAGATAATTCTTGCATAACTGGGAAGTGCGTTTGGGGTCATTATCTTGGTGCAAAATAAATCCCCTTCCACACAATCTTAACCTGATGGTATAGCATGCCTTTGAAGAATGGAGTGGTACTTTTCCTTTGTTAAAACGTCTTTTATCCTGTGAAGATCACCAACTCCATTAAAACTAAAGCAACCCCACACTTTAATATTCCCACCACCATGTTTTACTGTCGACTTTAAGCATTAGTTTAAAAATTTCTCGTGAGGTCTCCGTCTAACATAAACACGGCGGCTATTTCCATAAAGTTGAAATATGGATTCATCCGTAAATAGAACTTTTTTCCAGTCTTCTGCGCTAAAATGTTGGAATTTCTTTGCCCATAACAATCTCTTGGATTTGTTCTGAGCCCGTAGTAACGGTTTAAAAACTGCTACTCTTCCATTAAGAACAGATTCAGCTCATCTCCTTCTAACTGTTGTTCTGCTTATTACGGTCTTAATGTTATCAGCAGAGACAGTCCTGTTACGCAATGAGGTAATCTTGATAAATCGATCCTCTTGTGACGAAGTACACCTTGGTCCACCAGACCTCCGTTTGGTAGCATATGATTTTGTTTCCTTAAACCTTTCCAACGTTCGCTGCACTTTTTGACACAGCTAATTTTTCAGCAATTTTCCTTTGTGACAAACCTTCGTTACTCGGCGCAATAATTTATCCTCTCACTCCTTCACCTAGATCTTTAGCCATCCTTTGTACAGGTCCGCATAGACACTTGATTTACGTTACTTCATCAATTAACGAGGCAAAAATTAACAGCAACAATGTGGGAGAGAAATGCAGCCAACAATACGCATGCTTCCCACACCAAACACTATAATTATATTTCGAAGAAAAAAATTTTTCCATTATTTATCGGAAAATGGCCAGTGGACCCATACTTTGAGCCCCCACTGTAAGTATACTGATTTTAGACCATTGCCAGGTTTAGTAAGACTTGTAACTGAGTGTACGAAAATGTTTAAGCAATTTCACGACTTAGTGACTATTACGGCAATGTTATATTATAAAAAACGACTGAAGACTTATGTCCTTAAGCAAGGATTTGATCACAATAATTCTATAAAAATGTGCTTCCATCCCAGTAAAATATGGTGTGTACTGAATAATCAAGAACTATTTAAAATTCTCGATTGTTCTACTTGAAATTAGTTTTCGGGAATAAATACTTGAGCAATTCTATTTCAGAATCATACTCAGGGTAATATGAAACGATAAATTCACATTTAACCTACACTGCTGAAGTCAACTGAAAAAGTTGACTCGAGCGGGATCTGAACTCACACCTTCGGGAATCCTGTCCGCCGCTCTACCTGTTGAACTATCGAGCCTACAGGGGATTGGAGACGAGTTATTATCCAACTTTAGTGCACGAGATATTCTCGCGACAACTTAACGCTATCCACGAGGATGGGTGTGCAGTATTTCAGTTCTATTTCAGAATCATTCTCAGGGTAATATGAAACGATAAATTCACATTAAATGTGAATTTATTATGTGAATTAAATTCACATTAAATGGGAATTTATCGTTTCATATTACCCTGAGGATGATTCGGAAAGAGAATTGAAATACTGCACATCCATCCTCGTGGACAGCGTTTAGTTGTCGCGAGAATTTCTCGTGCACTTAAGTTGGATAATAACTCGCCTCCAATCCCTGTTAGCTCGATAGCTCAACAAGTAGAACGGCAGACGGGATTCCCGAAGGTACGAGTTCAAATCCCGCTCGAGTCAACTTTTTCAGTTGACTTCAGCAGTGTAGGTTAAATAATACTTGACCAAGTTGGGTAGATTATCATTATTTAACATATGAAACCCAAGAAGAAGTGTTTAATCCGATATCAAAACACCGAGCCTTCATTCCAGAATACGATGCGATAGCTAAGTTTGTAAACAACGTGGAAATGTTTTGGAAATCAGATGAAACACCTCTGCTTTGCAAGCATGATATCGAAGTAGGAAAATCCGGGGGAAAGTCCTTGAAATTTTATGCTCCATAAGATCACATTTCCAAACCTCTAACTCCATGATGATTACCTATTTTACTCATGAATTCAGGACTGAAGGATCGCAAATGGTGGGTAAATCACCTTTTCACGCAGACTTTTCAATTGGTTGTGATAGGTTACGCAAAAAAAATTCCAAGTAAACAACTCAATTGACAAGGGTTCTAATGTTTTAACCCTTTAGCTACACTCTTTAAGAGTACCTGTATAAGTTTCATCGCAAAACGATTTTTTTTTTTAAATTATTACAGAATGAACTAATTTAACGTGAAGTAAGTAATCACACCCCGGGATGAAATCATCCTGGGAGGGAACTTACCCCAGGATGAAACGGTTAGTGTACATGGTCTCCAACCCATTGTTCCACCTCTCCAAAGTGCATCGATATGTTCAAGTTACATGTGGATTTTTTGGGTCAAAACCACCCTATTGTCGGCCTTTTTTTTTTTTGCAGTCAACTGAACAGCGAAGCCAATCAGATGTGTTAGTAGTAATGGTTGCGAATGATGAATTTGTTTTGAGAAAGAAGTAAAGATAATTGTAACATAGTCACTAGCATAGTGAAATTCCGTGATATATTTTGTGATCACCACGCAGGACCGCCTGGAGCAACAGAAACTGAAGCCGGGCCTCCAGGACCACCTGGTCCGAAAGGAGACAGAGGAGAACAAGGTCGGCCTGGGCCGGAAGGTGAACCTGGAGAACGTGGTGAACCGGGTAAATATAATAAGTACTTTTAGTTATTTTTTTATTTTAGTTATTATAAATTAATTTCACTTATTAGTAGTGGTAGACTCATAAAAGGCTCCACATACTGGAAAACCACATACTTAAAATCCAATATGATGTTTTTGGTGGAAAATCTGAGGTTTAAAAATTTTGAAAATGAAATAAAATAAAACCCTTTGTCTTCATATGACATTTCTTTATGAGCTTCTACAACTACCATTAAATTTACTCTGTATTTTCTTCATCGGCTCCTGCGGACTGTTTCCTTGAAGTACTGCTATGTCGAAAGTTCACATTTTTTTCTTGACTATTTTCGTTAACAGAACAGCTTAACTGTAACTTAAAAATATCTTAACTCTAACTTATAAATATCAATATAAACGTACGAGTGACCGGCGGTTTTTCACCGAAGTCACAGTATAGAACTCAGTATAGAGTTCTCTATGACGACGTTTTCTTTTCTCAACAAGTGCGTAAGATTTCGGTCAAAAATTTAGTTTTAGCGGAATAACCATGCATGGAAAAACGAAAATCTCTTGCTGCAGTAAGTATTCCATGATAAGTAGAATTTATAAGAATAATAAACCATTTCAAAGTTCTTGTCAGGAGAACCAGAAGTCATTTCAGCTATTCAGTGAGTAGGTATCAGGAAACAGTTTCAGTGATTAAGATCGCGGAAAATCAGAATTGCCGCAGGCAAAACGAATTGGTTGCATTTTTGTTTCAGAGAAAAAAGTTTACACAGGAAAGCAGGACTGTTAGGAAGTATAAGGAAGTGTATGAACATTGATTCCGAGAAATTTCATTGCGGTATCACTTTGACATCGACAGAAATGTCACGTACTTTAAATTTACCTTGAAATACTAATGCTACTTACTCTCTTTTAGATATAGCTTGCCAAAGGTGCAACCATAACTTCTAAAAAATGGGGCACGTTTTAGAGGCACAAAATTCGCGAAAATTTTTTCAATTTGAGAGCCCTCAAACGCGCCAAAGTTCATTTTCTAGCAGAAATATTGCAAAGTAGACATGATTTTCTTTAAAAAGAGAATATTTTGTGGCGGAGAATTGCCTTCATTGCCCCTCCTCTTGGTTACTCCCCAGAAATTTCCAATTACTTTGAACTTAGACTATTTTTCACGCTTATCACTGTTTAACAGGAACTCCTTGCCCCGGCTGTCCCGCTCCTCCTGCTGGTGACAAAGGTGACCAGGGCATCCCTGGTGACCAAGGCCCTCCAGGTCAACCAGGTGAATTTGGATTGAAAGGGGAAGTTGGCAGCCAAGGCGAAACAGGTCCTCCAGGTGAACCCGGTGCTCCTGGTATACAGGTAATAAGAAGATATCTCAACGAAAAAATACTTCAAAGTATTGACTGGTTAATCATTTTTTGTGTTGCCTTGTTAAGATAAATTGGCATCCAATTTTGAGTTTTTATCTCAGAAATTCATTGATATATTCATTTATTCACTACTTTGTCTAGTATTAAATTGTACATCAAAACAAAATTTCTTCTTACTCCAAAAAAATCACACATTTTCAAGAGAGTTATTTTGTCAATTTTGTTCTATTTTCTCCAATCCCAGGCATTTTAATGACCCGTCAAAATCACTGGTATTTGGTCCACAACAAAGCTTGGGAGGAGAATGAGTCTATGCCTACTTTGACCTCAAGCTCGGCTGTGTACTAAAATAGCAATGTTTTTTCATGACTTCGACGGGTCATAAAATGCCTGATTGGAGAACATAGAACAAACTTGAGAAAATGTTTCTCTGGAAATATTTTTTAGTCGAAAGAAATTTTGGGAACATTTCAATCTTACTCTTTTATGTAATATTTAAAAAAATGAGTAGGAGTGTGTTATATCCGATAAAATTCGGACTACGAGTTTTTTGAATGGCTTCAAAAACGTACCCCTCAACACGCTAATCTGTGGAGAAAGTTTGAAAATTAATATTTTCTAAGCCGAGAAAATTTGCCAAGAAAAAATGAGCGTGTCTTTATCACATATCGTCATGATTTTCCTTTGTGTTTTCCTCATGAATTATTAATGAATTTTTGACATATATATAAAATATATATCTATATATATAGATATGTATTATATTTTTCTCATGCTATAGCTTCAATTTTAATTAACGATAGTTAATATATTTTGTTACTTGATTTTGTATTGACTGTGTGAGGGGCACAGGTTTCTCAGCTCAGTTATGTGTTACCCTCGTAAAATAAAGTTATTACGTACTTACTCGCTACATGTTCACTAAACATGCTTCGAGCGATAAAATCCGAAGTCTGGCAGTCTGAAGCTAATGGACTAAGGTTTATAGATCAATATCAATTTGTTTATAAGACGTTTGTGACGTAGTTTGTGCGTCTTTTGATATTTTACGGTTGAGAGAATTTGTTACCATACCATCTTGGGAAACAAAGGTTTTTATTTCCTTCCCAGAGTCTTAAATCAGGGGCATCATTTTACTCAAAACGTTATCGATATAGTCATACTTATTGACGTGGCGAACCTCTTCTTCTCTGAGAACTATACGTCATGATCTAATCTTGAGAAAGGAGAAATTTGAGATTTTTATTATTTCTGCTTGGACTGAGTCTTCAAATATTTTTTTCCTATATTTCCGAAAGTTACGTTTATGACGATGAGATCATTGATATTATTTATATATTTATTTACTCTGGTTAAACTTGTGTTTTCATTATATGTAATGAAATGCTTTAAAGTAAGACAAATAGGTAAGACGACAAATACATGATAATACATGAACACAAATACACAAATACGTAAAAAAAACGACAATATCTAAATCAAGAATTTCACAGAGTAATCAGATTTATCGTTTTGTAAAATAGGGACCTCAGGGCGATTCTGGCCAAAAGGGTGAACCTGGAAAGAAAGGAGAAAAGGGTGAAGCTAAGATCGTTACAGGACCAAAAGGGGCTAAAGGTGAACCTGGTGCCCCTGGATCCTCTGGAGAAAGTGGTTCGCAAGGTGAACCGGGCCTGCCAGGTGATCGAGGAACTGAGGGTTCAAAAGGCAATAAAGGTGTGCAGGTATGCAAGTTTCGTTTTTTGAGAAAGTGATGGAGTACAGTTGAAGAGACATTAAAGGTAGATTTCCAGTAATGCGTTTTTTTCTCGGTACGATTACATATGGGAAATTGAGAACTATTAAGGTGGTTGAACGTTATTTTGTTAGTTTGTTGTATCACGAGGTTCCCAGTTGGGCATAATTGAAAAGTTCTCCATAAATTCAATGTTAGTAAGTCTCCGTAAATTCAGTATTCGTAAATTCAGTGTTAGTAAGTCTCCGTAATTCAGTCTCCGTAAATTCAGTGTGTTCAGTATGTTGTTAGCGGAAAGTTCTTTCATTATTTTTTCTTCTATAGTTGTACAAAGTTTACAATAAACAACACCAGGTTGCTAACATTTTTAACACACAATTCCTCTTCAAACTGTTTAACTTGTCTTCTGTATTGTCGTCTCCATTGAAAGGAGCGACAAAACTACTCGACAAACAACCGAGGTCACAGGTACCATATTACTCAAAGAGTAACGCAAACGTAGACAAGGAAAGGAGTTTTTTGCCAATGTATCGTAAAAAGATCAGTTACAGTAACTGCCACAATTTTTTAATTGTATCGCCTTTGAAGACAATCATTCATTCAATGGTAGTGTTGTTGATAGAAACCAAATGCTACATCCAGTACAAAACTTGCTTTATTTACATAATCATGACTTTGATTCTCGCATCGCATTTTGGCAGACTTTTTTTGTTAAGAATTCCCTTCTGTCCGTCCATCGCTTAAAATTATTCTAGTACTAGTAACTATCGCTATTTACCCACCTACTTACTGATTTGTTTTTTTTATTCATTTATTATTTATTCTCCAATCTGGCGATAATAAAGATTTTTACTCAGTCACTTACTCACTCGTTCGCTCGTTCAACTCACTTATGCTTGCTTGCTTGCTTACTTACAATAGCGTAATCATGATTTTGCTAAGGGGGGGAAACCAGAGACGGCACCAGGCTTCCATCAATGAGGCTGTGAGAGATATGATTTCCAGAGGGCTACGGGGTTATGTTCTCCCGGAAAACTTTTGTTACAGCTTTCGATTTCCAAAAACCTAATCCGGCCTGTTTTCGAAAAATGATCCGGGTTAGTTATTGTAACCCGTTCTAAAGGAAAGATCTCCTCTAATAAATAGGAACAAGTTTAAATAAATAGGAACAAGACTAAACTTTGTATGGGTTAATTTCAAACGGAAGACGGTTCGTGAGGGGCCATGGTGCCCCGGTTAAATACACTGGTGCTTACTTGCTAACATTTAAATTTAATCAAATTTAATAGCATGGTGTATTTTACGATACATATAGGGCCCTCCAGGCATTCGTGGAATCAAAGGACAAAAAGGTCCCCCAGGACCCCAAGGACAAGCTGGACCTAAGGGTAATCCTGCTGAAAAAGGTGTTCAAGGGATTCAAGGTAAAAAAGGTGAACCAGGTCCACCAGGTTCAGGTAAGTAATCGGGTATTAGCCTTATTCGTCTCTTTGTATTCCTCTTCATTAAAGAAATATGGATATTCCAGTCTCGTTGAAATCGTTTTGTTGAACCTTTAACGCCCAGTCTCCCATACATAGGACACTTAGAATAAAACAACAAACGAGAAAATAAAGCAACATCAAAGAGAGAACAAAGAACAAAAAGGGCTTAAAAGGTTGATGTGAGTTATGACAATAGACAAACATTCGCAGACTACGAGTGACCATTATGTATCCGGGTATGCAGTCACGAGGCAAAGTCAAATGACCGTGTCCCAATACAGAACCGACACACAAGTTTTGTAAATGACTTCTGAAAGGTCCCATATTACTACATTTGACATTAATATTGAGTAGAAAGAAAAGTTAAAACAAATTATATACTAACGTAAAATTTCGATTTGAATGTGGCAAAGCCGATGCAAAACTTGTTGATACAGACACTAGTGTCTGTAAATGTGATACAGAACTCATTAATAATACATCAGTGTCTGTATCACATTTACAGATAAATAATACATCAGTGTCTCTATCACATTCACTGTTACTGATATTTTATTAATGAGTTCTGTATCATAGTATAGACACTGATTAAAACTTAATTTCTTCTGAATTTTCCTCATGAATTGTTGATGAGTTTTGGAACCTTACTTATGGTTAGGACTGGGGTTGGGATTAGAGATCACAGTTGAACTAAATGTCATTTTATTAAGTATCTAAAAATAGTAAAAGTTTTTAAAAAACCACCTTTGGACTGTGTGTCAATCATCACAATGCAAATATAATATTTTGATGGGTTTCTAATCTTCGAATCACATTTATCTGGGCTTTTAATAATTAACACGTGAGCTGTGCACTTTCTAAACGGGGGTACGTCGAAGTTATCTACAACATTGGAGATGGCAGACGTTTTATATTGGGGGAAAAGCTAATTTTTAAAAAATAATAACTCACGGCGTTCGTCCCACTGACCTCACGACAAAACTTCAGAGTTACGTGTAAAGAAATATGTAAAGTTACATTTGTGTACTTTAATGTTAATGAAGGATATGAAAAAGCGTCGAAGTTTAGAATTCGTTAGTTAAGCTAAGTAACGGGCGAGTTTTCAGCTACCAAAAATAAAATAAATTGTCAATAACATTGTTTCTTTGAAGAGATCATAAACTACGTCCGATCACATTTTGCTTATATTCCCATGCTCAAAAAATTTCATGAAATAAAATCGTATACAACATATATACTTTATTTCCCCCTCTTTGTTCAGTTATAGATGGACAGTAGAGGTCACAACGTGATAAGAACCTCAGGGACCCACTCGACCGTTGTGATTTGAGCAACTCTTTTGTTCTGACAAACGAGTGTAACTTACTAACATGTGTCCTTCAATCTTTTTGAAGAAATATTCTCGCTGTGTATCAGTACAAGGTCTCCTTGGAAGCTAGTTAATTTTTTTTAAGGCAACCCCAATTCTTGGGGAAAATAAATCACGAAAGCTATAACATAATACAATTGGTATGTGACAAAACAAATTACTAACAAAAGGTGCAAATAAATTCTAATTTAGATGATTTTGGTGGAGGGTATGATGCCGCCGAGTGGCAAAAAAAGACTACACAAATAAGTTAGTTAAATGTTATATTTAGTCGTTAATTATAATTTATTCGCACCATTGGTTAATAACCTGTTTTGTCACGTATCAATTCCATTATGTCATAGCTTTTGCCAACAGAACCTAACAGAGTAGTAGCCAGGAAAGGCCTCTGGAGACCCCTAATAATTTTGATGGGTTTGTTTGTAAAGAGGTCTGTCACTTCAGCGCACATGTTTGAAGTTGTTCAGCCATGTTGGATTAGCTTCGATCAAGCTAAAATTATTTAGGTATTATTTACAAACTAGCTTCTAGTGGTTTATGAACGGTTGTTTTATAAGCCACGTTTAAAACTTTTCAAGCAATAGTAACATGAAACCTTTTCTGATTATTTACCTGGTTACGTTGGGAATTTGTTCACATGGCTTCAAGCATTTATACACTAATTTTAATGATAGCGGAAGCGCCCATAGCTCTAGCCTTATGTGTCTTTTGACTCGTGCGCCCAGTTGGGCCCCCTTAAAAAAATTGCCTTCCTACAGCCCTACTATAAAAGCAACTGTAAATATATAACTTCTTAATGATGTTATGCTGATATCTAAACGTTGTTCTTTTAATATATTTCTGATATTGCTAATCTTTGTCTCGAAATGTTTTTCAGATCACTTACTTATCCATTATTAAGTTTAGTAAATCATTCATTAGGACGCCTCACCTCGACAATTATAACAGTCCAACTTGCCGGTCGCAATAGTAATAAGGCAGATTTGTAAAGAAACTATGAGTTGATATTGAGATGAGTATATCTCAATCTTATTTTATGACTAGGTAATTGTACTGCTGGCTCAATTACTGGCGTTGCGAACGTTGGAGACCCTGGTAAGTGTAGTCAGTGGATAGTTTCTGCTGTTTGTATTTCTCACTTCTGATACCAACGGAGATCCCCGATTAGAACGTCGTTTCACTGGGATTTCTAGCAATTGCATCATGATGTCGTACTCTGAAGAAGCGAAAGTTCATAGTTTTCTTATGTGATGGTTAAACCAGAGGAAATTCTAGACTTTGCAGCTGGCAAGAAAGCACAGTGAACGCACACAGTATATTTACAGACGGAATTAACGAATAACAACCCAAAAAATGCATAGTGATGGAGATCAGGATGCACATTCATGAACACCTTTTTTGAACCAGAAAAAATACTTTTCTGTCAATAATTATTGATATGAATTTTCCTTTTTACCACTTATTATATAGGCAGACCAGGACCTCCTGGTGAAAACGGCACAAAGGGTGAACCAGGTGAGAAAGGCGAACCTGGTGAGATAGGTCCTCCTGGAAAAGGTAAACAATGTTCTCATATTTTTATTTTATTTTATAAGATATGACCTTGGATCACTAATAAAAAAAGTATAATAGTGAAAATTATCAAAGTAGTGATAGTGACGGGGAATGATTACGATGCCTAACAAGTTCCCAACAAAAACATGCAATTCAAAATAAATGTGGAGGGGAAAGATAGATTGGTGACCAAGAGAGCTTGAGTCAGAAGGTATATAGTGTAGTGTAGAGATACAAGGTCCGAGAGAGGTTTATCTCATATATAAGGATGAATTTCTCAAAATGCTACGACCCGACTAATTTTTTGGCTTAAAATGTGACCAGCACCTTTTAAAAGTTAAGTTCAAATTTGTTTTAGCTAAAAACAAATTCTTCTTGGTTAAAATGTACTAAGAATACCGCATGTTTTCCCTATTTCATAGCGACGAATAATTGTTACGTGATATCGAGTTTTGTGACGTCTCACCATTAACACATTTTGTTTGTCGATAAAGAACACATCGATGCAGTTGCTGTTGGGTGCTTTCTTGATCTTTGGTTGTGAGCGACAGTGAAATACATGAGGAATTTTCATACGAGTCAGTTAATGGCATCAGACTTTGCGATCCGAAATCGGCACTGTTTAGGTCATATAGAAGCAATCTATTCGTTTGGGAAGACTGCAGATCAAAACCTGCAGACATGCAGATTGTGTTCAATCGTTGGGTATGTTAGATCAAATTCTCTTCGGTTCCTGGAACAACATAAGTTATAGCATTGTTTCGATTTTGACAGCGTCCTAGGACTGTGTTGCTAAGACAACCCAAAAAATAAATGGGACACGTTAAATCTCTTGATGATGGAATTTGAATGGTTAATCCTGATAGAACTTATTCTATCGATGGAATCGAAGAGAATGTGAAATAACATGACTGACAATTATGAGCGTGTTTGTCAGTTGGACGCAAGAGACTTTCTAAAGCAAAGATTTCATGGTAATCTAAGCTGTATCACGCCGATTTCCGAGAAACAAGAGTGATTCTCTTATTCAACGTAGTTAGAAACGTATTTGAACATTTTCGCGCGCATTCAACAATGAAAAATGGATTGAACGCAACATCGTTTATTCCTTGTTGAGAGTATGTTTTGTCAATGCTGTGATGTCACAGCTTGACATGGCCTCGCGTTAATCTTTTCGCATCGTTTGAGGTGTTATGTTTCATTGAAAAAGCTGGTTTGAAGAGAACCAGGCAATATGACCCATCGAAATGAATATAGAATATCGAAAAAAAAAATCGAAAAAAGTTTGTGTCATTAAGTTAGTCTTATTTGAGCGAACTCTTAAAATGATGAAAAATGTCGTCAACAACTCCCCTTTATCTTATTTTGTTCTTGTGATATACCGTCTAAATACAGTAGTTATGCTAATGAGATTCTTACAACTACTACAATCTTAGTTTTCGTTTCATATCTACTTCACGTGAAAATGGTATAACCCCTGACTAGGGGTGCGTTCAGTTGACCCTATTCTGGAATATAAGTACTTGGAATAAAGCAGAATGTCCGTTCGATTGAGGTACTACTATAATTCCAGAGTATTCAAAATATCTATTCTGGAATATTGCAAAATATATTCTTATTCCGCAATAATATCAATCGACTGCACCCTAGTGAAAGGTTATAAACACTATTGATAAATTCATCCACTGTTTAATCCGTACAATTAAGTATTTTTCTTTAATCAAATTTAATCAATCATATCGTGAACATCAAACGTAATATAGTATAATGATGGCTGAAAAATTAATACCCAGCAAAGCAAGTTGGATGATGGCAACAAAACATTTTTTTGTTTTTTCCCAGCATATTTGGTGAATTTTGAGCTGACCAGCCAAAATTTGTTTCAGTGATTATCCCCACAGCAAGTGAACGCTTCTGTTGTTGAATTATTCGTATATAGGTATTCCTGGTGAAAAGGGCGCTAAAGGAGAACAAGGTGCTAAGGGTGACAAAGGAGAAGATGGTGTTGGCAACCCTGGAATTTCTGGACAACCAGGAGAAAAAGGTAAATTAAAATTTTGTTTATCATGTGTTGACTGTTTCTAGTCGTCAATTGAATGCCTTCAATTTTATTTCTTCATTCACAGACTAGGTAAAACTAAGATCATTGGTAATTAGTTTTTTCCCTAATCTCTGTCTCTACAAAATTTATCACTATCCACCTCTACATTCCTTTTGCGACTTTAACCAATTACTCTTATAGTAAAGTTCTACATCAGTGGTTGGGAGTTTAGTAAAAATTCAACATCGCTGAGTGAGCATGATGGTCAAGAAGGCCTAAGGGTCCGCGGGTCCCTCTCCGAACAGATAATTTGTTATTTTGCTCTGGCAAATGCCTGACTCCAGTAAATAAAATGCGATTTTATTCGTCAAAAGGAGCTGCACGACCAAAACAGTTCGGCTACGCAGTAGGTTCATTATATGGTGCTAAAACTGCCTTGCTGGATGACAAACGGAATGTAAACATGCACAAAAACAAAATTATTCCAAGCGATGAAGCATGACTTTCCTTTGTTTGGATGTCCCTATGCGTAACCAGGCAGCCAGCAAAGTAGACTTGATACCATTTGACAACCAAAGGGTTGTTCGATTTTAATTCTTTATCATAGTTGTGACCCTTCAATAGTCGACTTAAAGTGTATACGAAGTGAAAATTAAGTTTTTCTTATATAGAAGAACTGTTGAAATTATGATGCAACATACTTTAAACTTTTTACATATCTCATTTGATTTGTTCAGATTAAGATTTTATTTGATATGTAAATAACACCTTGCATACGTCACGGTGCATAATAAGTTGCTGTAAAATTAGCAATATTGTTGAAGTTATTTAACAATGTCACATGAAACTGGGAATATGTGTGTACTTACCTCATAACACTTAACAGACCAAGTTTCCAGTGACTTAATCGAATAATTTCAAAGATATGCGTGATTTTGTTATAACTTATACACTATGACTTATGCAAGGTATAAATTACATATCAAATAAATCTTAATATCTTAAGAACGAAGTGAGATACGGAAAAAGTATCAAAGATGTTGCGTTGTAATTCAAGAGTTCTTTTATATAAGAAAAACTTAAATTTTAATTGATATACGCTTTTAAGTCATCACCCAGAATAAATTATCACTGTAATTAGTATGAAATGAAAAAAAACCGTTATACCATAGTTGTTATTGCTTGTCAAACTGCGCCTACGAATCAGCTGAGTAAAGAAAAAGTTAACTGTCAGTGGTAAGTTAAAAAAGTTAACTACAACTGGAAAAACTGAATTCCGAGTGATTCATGAGGTATATACCGATACTGGTACTAATGATGAAAACGTAAAAACGGTAATAAAATGCAAGGAGACTTTTCTTTTTACTTGTGATAGGGGAGCCTGGTTCAAGAGGTGATAGAGGAGAAAGAGGACCTCCAGGAAAAGCACAAGATAAAGGAGAACCTGGCCCCAAAGGAGAACCGGGTAACCCCGGACCACAAGGAGCTAAGGGAGATAAAGGTAGTAATGGATTGCCGGGAGTCCCTGGAAACAAAGGTGACCGGGGACCCGAAGGCCCACCAGGAAAATTTGGGGAACCTGGTCCCCCTGGAGTGCCTGGCAAAAAAGGCGAGAACGGAAATGACGGTAAGACAGTTTCCTTTCTTATTATTATTGTGAGGAAATTTCATTAATCGAATCGTTGCTGCTCGTTTTGATTACCTCTTATTAAATAATTCCCTTTTAAGGTGAAAATGGTGCATCTGGACGTCCCGGTCTAAATGGAAGTGATGGTAAAGATGGCAAGAAAGGTGAACGTGGTGCTAAGGGAGAAAAAGGTCTTCCAGGATTCAATGGGGAGAAAGGACAGAAGGGAGAACTTGGAAATACTGGACCGAAGGGTGAACCTGGTTAGTAAAATTCCCTTATTTGTACCGTTTAACGTATTTCACGTAATCCAATTATTTAATTCACTTGAATTTTTGTTATTGTTGCGAGTAGCGGGCTGTAATCATTAGTTTATTTTCTTGAAAATTTTTCTCCTGGGTCTAATTTTCCGAAAACTTAACTCACAGTGACATCCCCTTACAGTATCACAGCAGTTAGGATTCTCCGCGACAAAGACCAAAAAAACATCTTTCCTTTTCAATTCCCTTGTTTTGGTTTCAAAACAACGTAGTCATTTGTGTGTTTTGGATGATTATAAAAACCTATATAAATACTTAATTTGGTGGACTTTAAATGGTTTGAACCTGGGAGAATTATGACATGTTAGTGGAAGTTGATCGTCCAGGTTAGTGTAGTCTTGTGAAAGACTTTTGGTAGAAGTGACTGGCGTTTCGAGAGCCTTAGCGACTTTCATCTTCAGAGTCAGAAGGAGAGTAAGTATCAGGTTCGCCTGTTCACTAACCTGGACGATCAACTTCCATTAACATGTCTTGGTGGACTTTCCTGAACTCTTTATGGTAACCCATAGATAAGCCGTCAATAATTACATATTACTTACCTGACTGGACGTTTTGACATTATTAAACTATAAGTTTATGAAAATAAATTATGGCAACCACAGCCAAACAAGCCTGTCATCTAAACTAGTGTAGTACATCATACATTTTCCACAAAATTTCCACGAGGTGAATGCCCACTGAGTGAACTTGGTAAAGACTTTCTTTCTTGAGGAATGCATGCTATTCTAAATTTCCATGATACAGGACCCCAAGGTTCAATTGGAGTAAAGGGGACTAAAGGTGCAAAAGGTATACCAGGTGATGACGGAAATCCTGGATTGAGAGGAGATCGCGGCCCTGATGGTCCTCCAGGTTCACCAGGTGCACCTGGAGAAAAAGGACGGCAAGGAGGCCTTGGTAAACAAGGTGAAGACGGTGATGTTGGTGAGAAAGGGGACACGGGACCAGACGGTGAACGCGGTGATCCTGGACCCCCAGGTCAACCAGGTACATGTCTTGATTTAGTTTTTATTTACAGTATTGTTTACCTTTTCCAAATGTTATCGATACTGCTAACATCCGTAAGCATTTAAAATCCATGTTACTGTGATATCTTGGTGTACAGAATTTTTGCGGTTGTTATCTGCATTGAACTAATTAACGGCATTAAGTTTTTACTTGGATGATAAGTCTTAACTACTAAACTGTTACTTTCTGCGCATGACTAAGACACTTGCGTGAGCAAGTGTCTTAGTCATGTCTAAACAAGCATAGGCGAAGCAATTGTCACGTGGTTTATTACTTAGTCAGTAGTACAGTCCTCGTGTAAAATTTTAATCTAAATCACTTTACTAACGTATGACTGAATGGCTTCAAAGAGAATGGTTATTGGTTATTTCAATCGTACTACAGTATATTTATTTAATATACTTGTTTAAAAATAGAAACATGGGATCATATATAACAAAATTCCTTGTCATAGATACAGAGTTCTGCGCGAATACACATTTGAGTTTTAATATATTTAGGAAAAGTGTGGTTATTTAATAAACACTTAGCTGTTGCAGCAAGAAACTACATGTATACAACAGTAAATGCAATTTTCCAGGTTTTCGAAAATTGTTACTATTTGAAGACTCCTGCTTTCTTGTTTTGTTTTTTTTTTTTTTTTTTTTTTTTTTGGCAGCAGTATTTTTGTGTTAATTCTTAACCTTATTTGATATGATATTACTTATGCGTTTCTTTAAGGACCTCAGGGCGATAAAGGAGACCAGGGACTGAGTGGCAAAGGCGATGTAGGACCAACTGGTCCAAAGGGAGAAACAGGTGAACCAGGCTTCCCTGGAGTTAAAGGCGAACAAGGAAACCCTGGAGACGAAGGGTCACGAGGAGAAACTGGCCGTAGTGGGCCAAACGGTATGAAGTTGTACTTTCTCTGTAGTTACCGACCAATTTTATAAGAATATCCTATGTATCATAAATACACAGCAAAGATTCCTGCATGAGGAAAGGCAGACAAGCCTTGGAGCCGAGAAACTTAACCTGATAACCTGGCACAAAAATGAGAGCTAGTCATAACCCAGTGAACGAAATCATGAGAGAAGCCGTTAGAAATTGCCGCCATATGGGTTTTGCTTAAAGTATTGAGAGAAAATTGGTTAGGATACTGGCGGGTTTCATGTACTGACCTCTGTATAACTGGAAGGCAGACTTTGGTCAATGATTAGACCAACAAATCAAACCATAATGGCGGCAGGAGGGCTATTTTGGCATTCTGAATTTAGGTAGAATTTCCCGTTGGTTGTTTTATGTTTTATTCTACACTTTTTCAATTAATTTCTATCCTTGCTTTGCTTTTTCTGCGCACTTAGCTTGCTTATTTTTACAAATACTATGGCTGAAAATGAAACGAATTTATCAAGTAGAATACGGACACATTTACTTTTATCGTATTCATTTTTATATTGTCTACTTCGCTAATCATATACTTCTGTTTCGTTAGGTGAGAAAGGTGATGTGGGGTCAAAAGGTATGAAAGGAGATACCATTACTATCAAAGGTGATAAAGGACAACTAGGCCAAAAGGGTGAAGCAGGAAGACCTGGTGCTAAAGGTGAACCTGGCGTTCCAGGAATTGGAAGACTTGGAGATAAAGGCGAAAAAGGTAGGTATAGGTTGCTACAATGGAGTTAAGTGACTTGATTACTTTTACAATGTGTCGTACAAATTACTCTGAGCCTCAATAAAGTTTTCTAAAATCGAAAAGAATAAGGCAGCGGATTAGCCAATTGCAGCAATGGGTAGGCGGCCATTTGGCAGTCCGTACGATCACCTGTAAGTTCGTACGAATATAAGCTTTTGCTAAAGATCTAGTTTTGCATATGAAACTACGTTTTGCATACCTGTCTTGGAATTTGGGGCAAATCCTCCTAATTGACTTTTCCTGCAATTCTTCCCTTTGTTCGAGTTCGTTATGGCTGATTATCATTAACACATTTCATTTAGTAGTAACTTATATTACGACTTATATTACGATGGAGATGAGGCAAATATAGCGAGTTACATTAAGAGAGACAGAGAGCCCAAAATCTCGTTTCAACTCGCTTTCACGACATCTCATACTGGAATCAGATAGCAACGTGTATTACAAAAATATAACCTCCCATTTTCGTCTTTTAACCCAATGAGACATGTAAAATCGAAGACCTTTTTTATTTTTGTTGAACGATGCTAGGTCAACGAGGGATTCCTGGTAATCCTGGTCCACCTGGTGTCGAAGGGACACCTGGAGAGAAAGGAGATGCCGGAAATACGGGAGCGCCGGGATTCAACGGAGATAAAGGGTCACCGGGCGATAAAGGTGAAAAAGGAAATACTGGTCCACGAGGACTTCCTGGAGACAAAGGAGAGCCAGGTAGCATGGGTGAGGTGGGGCCTCCAGGACCTAAAGGAGACAAAGGATTTAGAGGATTGCCAGGTAAGTGTCTGCCATTCTTAACTTGCTTATTCTTTGACATGCTAACTCATGAGTTACTTACTTTTTAGCAAAGAAACGAGATAGGGTCGAATTAAAATCAATCTCAAAAATCATCCACAATTACTGTTATCATTGATAATATTATTATCATTATTATTATTATTATTATTACTACTATTAACATTTTATTATTGTCCTATCTATCAGCTTTCTGTTAGTATAGCTGGACAGTTTAAGCTTAAACACAGAACGAGTACGTATGCAGAGCCTAGAGTACATCAGTCATTTAATATTAAAAATGCAGCAACAATCTTATTCGCTGGTGTTGAATGCCGATATAATTTGCATTTGCTGCTGTTAATAATAATAAACTACAATAAATTTTATCCTCAAGGTTGAACCATTTATGGCTTGAATGGATAATTTACTTATTTTCACTTGACGAGTACTTTTCTACAAAGTTTTTTAGCCTCTAAATTAAGTCTTCAATGTACGTCAAATTTCTAGTAATGTTTACTGTTAACGAACTCGCCACCCTCTGATACACTAGAATGAATTCTAAGGGGCGAGGTTCTCTCTTTTGTGCACTGATTCCATGTATAATACCAAAATCTCTCCCAGCACCTTCCGTAGGTTCCTAGCAGTTCCAAACAAACAAGCTTTTGGAGGTGTATGAAAATTCAAATTCAAGTCCAGTTTTACCAAATACTTTTTGGAGGTCTTGTTAACGATTCCCTGCTCACCAAGGGTAATCGCCTTGATCACAACTTCTTTTCATTTCCAGATTCTTTTCAGCTACATTTTCAAATCATAATACCTCTCGAACGTTTCTCTACCCTTGGCTCATACTCTTGCATCAAACGGACACGCAATATCTACCAAAGTACGTACTTTGTTGATCACAAGATCAAGATCAAAAGATCATTTATGACGATGCCAGGTCTAGAATGCTCAATCTCTCTATCTGCCTGAATTTTTACATGCAACAACACCTCAATTACTTCAGTCTCCTGCACACTCTCTGGCTTACGATTGTGCCACTTTTCGGTATACATTAGACAGAACTTTCTGAATATTTCCCAATGGATGACTGGTGCCACCTTGTCATGTCTCCAGCTCTTATATTCCCGTTGTGCAAGTTCTGGTTCTCTGCTCCATTGTGTAAAATGGTCTCGTCTCGTTCTCCACATATTCTGCAGCTTACAGAAACAGCTTCTTTGTCGATTATTTTCCTGATTTATCTTGTCCTTAAGGCCTTGTTTTGATTGGCTATTAACATACCTTCTGTTTCTTTTTCCATGTCACCTTTCTTAAGCCAGTCCCGTGCATGGCATTTCGTGCTGTTTGTCGAAGGTACTTTTGCAGTACTGTGCGTGAAGTCGTTTTTCCTTGAATCTTTTAGTATGTCATGTCACCAAAGCCGGTATTGTTCCTGTGGGTGTTTTTTGCATTCTGCCACTATATGACTAATCGTTCCTTCGCACATTCTGCAAATTAGTGAGATTTCTGGTTTATCTATCTTGTTTTTGATGGCTTTTTTGTTTTTTTCTTGCTTTCTCAAAGCTTGATCCTGGACTGCTGTTATTATTTTCTCTGTTTTCTTCTATAACGTACCTTTCCTTAACAATTTGAAGGTAGTTTTGTCCCTGATAAACTGTCTTCCGCATATACTGTCCGTGCAGTATCTTCTCACATATATTGATCCCTCCATCATCGCTTTTAGCAAGCTCTCCTGATTCCCATCTAAATACTTGTTCAAAATGGAAATCTCCAACTCAACACAGTCCTTTGTACCAATAATCCTTCTTCCGCCGTCCTCTCTCTTCATATAATCTGTCAATGTCAGCCTATGGATGTAATGCTCTATACACGACAATAATTTCCTAGACAATGATATAAAAATGGGATGCTGCGTAGGCAGTATGAAATAGCACAAAAAGTTGAAAGGTGTATAGACTGCCAACATGGTCTCCTTCGTCTCGTTATTTTTGATGTCGTCCGCTTCCAATATTCCCAGGTACTTTTACCCTGTCCTTCCTCTATATCTTTGGTGGTCTGATCATCCGGCATCTTTATTCCATCACAGTTTGATATTCTCCCAAGCTGCATTATGACCATCGCACACCGGCTTATCACAAACTCCATTTTGATGTCATTGCCGAAAATTCTAATCGTACTAACAAGGGTACCTGTGTCTCATTCTTTCCGTAAAGTTTCAAATCATCCATATAAAAAGATAATTAACTGTTCCTTTACTATTCCCCAAATCATACCCAGTTTTGACCTTTCTAAGAACGTACAATACAATCAGTGCCAACACAAACCGTAACGGCAATAGGGAGCTCCCTGAAATATTCCTCTTTGTTTTTTAACATTTTCTAGTTTCTCTCCCCCTGCTGTTAAGTTCGTGTTTCATTTACCCATGCCATCAACCAATACATTTTGCATATTTTCAGCTACGCCAAACATTTCCATACACTTTTTAAACCAACTGTGTGGGACGATATCATACATATCATAGATATCATAGATATCATAGGCCCTCCATATAGTCGATCCAAGCCATTCCTAATCCAGTTGTTCTTTTCTTGCAATTCCTGGTGATCATCTTACCTATAAGCAGCTGGTCCTTCGTCCCCCATGATTTTCTTTGATATTCCTTCTGCTCCTCAGGGAGCAGTTCTTCTCTTTCTAGATGATCATACAATTCATATCCTAATATCCCAGTGAGCAACTTCCACATTAGAAGAAGACAGGTTATCGGTATAAATTCGTCACTGCATTCCCTTCTGCTATGTCCTTTATTATCAATGTGGTTTTTCCTGCATTCGTCCACTCTGAGGTTTGGTTCTCTTCCAGAGACATTTCGAGATTTGGTACAATTCTTTTATGACACTATGTAAGCTTCTTTATCTCAAACCCATGTACATCGTCGGGACCAGCTTTCCAATTGTTCATCTACTTTAGTTATTTCCTCAGTTTAGCCATCATTATGCCTATGCGTGTATATTCCTGTTTTCTCCTTCCAGTTCTTTTTCCATGTCATGTAACTATTTTGCTCCTTCATTGTGGCTTACAGGTTTGCTCCATATATCGCTTTAGGGCCAGAACCTTGGTGGAAAAGAAGAAATATAAATAAAATTATTATTATGATGATTATTATTATTATCATTGTTATTATTATTGAGACCGCACAATATACACTGTATATTGGATATTAACTTGAGCATCAAGTTGCACCAAGCAACCTCAGATTTCAAGCACCTT
>JBAHVQ010000534.1:867961-880088 GCA_036872915.1 Nanipora kamurai | reverse complement strand
CGAAATACATTTTCGACCGATATTTCCCTTGCACCATTGATTCCTAGGAATAACTTCTTAGTGCTAATCTTCTTCCTTAAAGTTACAGGCCTGAATATCTGGTGCTAATAAGGCTAATCATCGTATAAATATCATTAATAATATCCTTCCCGCTCCTCAACAAAGTTGACAAAGAAGGTCGACTCCTCTCACATTAACTATCACAGACATGAAATTAAGGCATTTACTACCAGGCTTTACCTGGAAAAAATACAAGGATATTTCAAATTTTAGTACCCTTGTTGCATCACATATGCAAACTCGAGCTCTAGGCAAGTGTCTACAAGTTCAATAAAACATAGACACAAATACAGTAAAAAAATTTATCCAAATTTTCTGGCTTGTCAAGAAATTAAAAATATAGAACCTGTTTCACCTGTCAAATTTAAGGAAACGTCCATGTTGAGTTTTTGTCTTGAATTGTTAATCTGTATTACTACTTCAGTGTTACAAGACCAATGTACTCTTTTATCTATCACTTCTGTTAGTAAGTAAAACGAAAGCAAAACACATGCACTCAATGCAGTCGTATTTACGACTTTTGATGTTGTCCGTTTGTGAACTGCAATTCCTTACAAAATCTCATGAAGGCCATGTTGGTACTACGAAAACGTCACTTAATAATAACAACAACAGCACCTACAATAGTAATAATAACAATAGCAATAATAACAATAATGATAGTTACGATAAGCAATGTAAGATTGTTAATAATATTAGTAAAATTACAATAATTGGACGGGTGGATGAATAGATAACGAAGCAAATATTCTCAAAAAATTTATTCGCCCTCTAGGTATTCCTGGAGGTAAAGGAAACAAAGGAGATACTGGACCAATAGGGGAAGCTGGTGCAATGGGGATTCCTGGAAATCCTGGGGAGAAAGGCACAGACGGAGTCAAAGGAGATAAGGGAGATAAAGGAAGTGATGGACCAGTTGGTCCTCAAGGTAAATTTTTAGGCTTGGTACACTGACGTGAATTAATGCAAAATAAGAAAGCGAAAATTCAAATCACGGTCGGCAAATGTTAAAAGTTACAAGTTTTAGTCTACTAAGATAACATCTTTCCAGTTACGAACAAAGTAAAAAAATGTCAGTAAAATGGACTCAAGATTTTTGAATTACTTTATGTTTTGTTTCTTGAGTCAACGGTTGTCTTAACCTAAGCTCTTTAATTTACTTTCCACCAAGAGTATGTTTTATGTTTTGTTTATTTCAGGTGGTACAGGTCCTCCTGGATTAAAAGGTGTTAGCGGACAACGAGGAGAATCTGGACTACCCGGAATAACAGGTTCGCAAGGTCCCCGTGGACCATCGGGTTCTGGCGATTTTGGCTTTATGCTTACAATTCACAGCCAGAAAAAGACTGTACCTGAATGCCCAGCTGGAATGACAAAGATGTGGGATGGATATAGTTTACTCTATATCCAAGGCAACGAACGTGCCCATGCTCAAGATCTAGGTCAACCTGGTTCATGCATCCGTCGTTTCAGCACAATGCCATTCTTATTCTGTAACATCCAAAATGTGTGTAATCTAGCCTCGAGAAATGACTACAGTTATTGGTTGACAACACCTGAACAAATACCCATGATGCCGGTATCTCAACAAGAAGTTGAAAAATATATTGGCCGATGTTCTGTTTGTGAAGCTCCATCGCGTGTAATCGCTGTTCATAGTCAATCTATTTTGAACCCAGAATGCCCTGACGAATGGGACGCATTGTACACGGGATACAGTTTTCTTATGGTAAGTTTGTATGTCTTATAGAGATCGTCAGGGTCGTTAAAAGCAATTTCAATATTGCTTGGTTTTTTTTATGATTGGTTTTTCGGATTTTTTTTTAGGTTTTAGGGGAACTGTTGTATACGGAAAGGACGTTAAATATTTTTTGAATTATAAGAGAATGTACATTTTCATACTTACGTAACTTTCAACCAGTCTTAAAATGACAAACGTGCTGTCATATACGTTCTTCTATGTTCTTTCCTATTATTATCCTCTTCAGTGACACTATTTAACCTTTGTAACGCCTAAATTTTTTCTTTTGGTCTCTGTTCTTTCGTTTGTATTTTTATTCTTGGTGTTCGATATATCGGCATTAATGCCTAAATATAAAAGCTCGATAAATGATCTAGCGTCAGCAAAACTTATACAGGAGGATGTAGTGCATATAATTTTGAAGCATTTAAAATTTAAGAATATGGAAGTGTTGTAATTTCGTAAAGATATTACAGGCTCAAGTTTAAATATTTTATCATCTAAAACTTCTAAGGTTTTCAAATGTCCTTACGTTCTGAGAAACTATCATTCATGCACGCACGAAGTTAGCACAATGCGTATTGATCTCTAATTTGACAAAAACTCAATTAAATTGTGTAAAATTTCATTAATTCCCTCCAAAGCTCTTCGTTCGAACCAAAGTATATAATGACATCACAAGAAAACCATGCTTGCAAGCATGACCGTTAAATCATTTTGTACTACGTTATTAAATAAGTATTGCAAAGAAAGTAATTGCGTCATTATCGTAGTTAAAGTTAACAATTTGTTACACACGCGCCTGCTAGTGTGTGTTAATTAGCGATAAAAAATATCCCTATTTCAACATTGAGGGGAGAAATTCACAATACGCAACTTCTCGTAAATCCCCGACACTTTTATGACACAAGTTACTGGGGCAGATTTTAATTGAGACAGAACGTAAATATGTTCCTGGTTGCGTTCAGGCCTGTAAATTGTGACCGAAAACCAATACGCTTTGCATTGTGAACTGTAGTACTAAAGTTGGTTTTCTAAAGCTTTTGACGGTGGGCGACCCAAAACAAAATTACAAGTTATCGTAAGCGACCTTCCTTGTCGATGAATTTAAAATCCAAGTTTTAGAAATGGTATTTGGTGCCTAATAGCTACTCAAAAAAAAACTAACGCTTACACTTTACCTGTATCTATGATATGATACACTGTATGTATATGATAAGCTAGAATAGATAAATTCAGTAGAAAAACAAGTAGTAAAGAGCAATGGATTTTATGAAAACCTTAGCAATCCAGAATATTGTCAGTGCAGTATATCCAATAATGATGTTTGCCTCAGTACTTATCCATTTGTTATTCTCTGTTGTTAATGGGTATCTTTAATGTACTACGGTTTATCAATAATTATACGCAATTATTAACACTTGTGGGTTTTTTGTTAGCATATAAGTTCGGGGTCTGAAGGTGGTGGTCAGCAGCTTTCATCGCCGGGCTCCTGTTTGAAAGATTTCCGTGCCAATCCTTTCATCGAATGTCATGGTCGAGGAACTTGTCATTTCTATGCGAACATCTACTCTTACTGGTTGACCACAGTCGACAGTCAAAATCAATTTAAAACTCCACAGTCGGAAACTCTGAAAGCCAATCAGCTACGAAGTCGCATTAGTAGGTGTACGGTCTGCCAGAAATCAACAGTTTCACCAGCTGTAGGAGGTCTTTAAGCAAGGCAACGTCTGCACAGACAAATACTTGTCGTAATGAAACTTGTTTATCTGTGGTTTTAGTTCACTCAAATGAAGTAAAGAAATTGGAATGTCTTTGCAATTGTTTTTGTTTTTTTTATTGTCTGATGCGTCACTTTTTCCTGGTAGTTTGCTGGAAAGACCTATAGAAATGAAAAAGATGACGAAGACATTTTTGCAAATATCTTCCCTCCTCGGTAGTTTAAAAGAATTTACATTATTATCTGATCAGGATTTAGTGCATTTTATATGAACATTATTCGATGTCAACTTAAAGAGCATATGTTTAGAAACGTTTTAGAGTTTGTAGACATGGTCCCTTCTCAAAAGTTATTCTGCAATAGTTAAAAGATTAACGTAGAAATCCAAACTGCATATTATCGAAGTTAATAATTACAATAGAAAGTTATGGATAGTTTTACTTTGTTAGTTTCTAGAGTTTTTAGTATTGAATTTTCATTTATTATACGAGTGATTTTCAAGCGTAAATTTCTCACAATTCAGATCGATTCGTTTTAATGTCTTTAAATAGACGATACATATAAATGAAATATAATTTTATCATGGAGATTGTAATAATAGGACGATTAAAGAAATAATTTTCACAATAAAATTTTTTTATTAATTATTACGTTTTAATCTTTATGCACGAGCGAGTTTGGGGTCAAAATAGTACACGAACGTTCGACATTCTGGAGCCATCAAAAAGTGTCTCTAAGTCAAGGAAGGTAATAGAACTTGTAATCACGTGATTACTAGTGGCCTATCTCAACAATTATAAGTGTGCTGTTTATATTCTTATCAATATTTGATAAAATTTCCTTTACTTCTTCTTATATATATTTAAAAAACATTTAATATCAATTTACGGAATAAATATTTACAAAACGTTTTGTCTCCACACTTCGTTCGTGGTATTTCAATAAGATACGTCACATGACCTCGTGACTATTACAACGATAACATAAAGTACTGCACATTCCCTTCCCGTTGATCAGCTACCTCACTGATCAACCAATAAACAAACTATAAATTTCCGTCCCTTATTAGCTTTCTTCGTGCCCGTGTAGCTTCTGCGATGGCCTTCCGTACAGGTCTTTTCTTAGGGGTCTTTCTATCTCCAGCGTAGCCTCCTTTGTCTCCTTCACGTGCATTCATGATAAATTTCCAGTGGGTATAACTTCTGTAGCTGACGACTGAACGTTGTCGGTCGTTTGTTGGATCCCGCTACTCTCATCTTCGCTCCACGTATTTAGTTTTCTCGTCCGCGTATTTGGTTTTCCACACCCCCAATCTTCCCACGTCCTCGTGGACGCCCTTCTTCATGGATAATTACATTGTCGTTGATCTGTAGGGGTTTCGCACTTTGGTTTGGAGTTCTTCGAGCGATGTGACACTCTCAACTCCAATAGGTATTCGTTTCTCCATCTTCTCCAAAAATGATCTAGTACGACTGACAAGTGTCTTTGGCGTCTTGCAATGCCATTTGCTGAAAGTTCCCAATCTTCCTCGTTCTCTGTTTCACCAGGTTCTGGTAATGAGAGTAACCTCCGTCCGTACAACAAGTGAGATGGAGTCACTAGTTCTTCCCAATCTTCCGTAGAAGTGTACGTCGGTGGTTTTGAGTTAAAGACCGACTCAATTTCGGTAAGTTCCGTCTGAAGCTCTTCATAGGAAAATCGGGCATTCCGCAGAGTTTTTCGTAAACACCTTTTGACAGATTTGACTAATCGTTCGTAGAATCCACGCCACCAAGGTGTCTTATGAAGAATAAACGACTTGATTTAAGATGATTTCTCACCTTTGGGCATTCAAATAGGGAAGTTAATTTACGTGAAATAGATTTAAAGGTCTTGGCGTTGTCAGATATCACTAATGAAGGTATTCCTGCTTGCGTAGAATCTACGAATGCCTCTTCAGAACGCTTCAGTCGACCTATCAGGTACGACATCGAGATGGATTGCTCGGGTTACACATCATGTATAGAGAGATATCCATACTACGGACGTATAGTGGTCCTGCAAAATCAACCCCTACACTTGTAAAGGGGAATCCTTCCTTTAAACGACATTCTGGTAGTGGAGGTACAGTAGGGTCTTCCTTCGTATCTCCTGCTAGTAACACACTTGTGAATAATCCTTCTTGTAAACTGTCGTCCTCGTACTATCGACAACCGAGATCGCAATTCTGTTAGAGTTGGCTTGATGAGAAGAATGAACTCGGGTAGAGAATAATGATGTTAGTTGTTACTCCGAGTGATGAACCATAGCGCACAAGTAGAGAAAACTCTACTTGGCCCAGCAGGGATTCGAATCGGCGACCTTCGGTTTACCAGTCCGACGCTCTACCAACTGAGCTACAGGTCAAGTTGGGAGCTGGTCGCGAAATTGATGTCACTTCGGCTCTTGATATTTCGAAACATATACTAGTTTCTTCGATATCGGAACATTTAAATCCTATCTGATTTTAAATGGCTTGAGTAGGAT
The DNA here is from genome assembly GCA_036872915.1 of Nanipora kamurai. Lineage (NCBI taxonomy): Eukaryota > Metazoa > Cnidaria > Anthozoa > Scleralcyonacea > Helioporidae > Nanipora > Nanipora kamurai. The sequence goes on along the minus strand of JBAHVQ010000534.1, from coordinate 874,062 downwards.
GGCTAGAGTTCCTTTCACGCTGCTGTGTTTGGTTATTTCATGGCGATACCTGACAATGAGAAGCGTGAGATTATGACGCGGGTCGAGCAATGCAGGATGTTTCGCTGTCGTTGGAATTCTTGCATTCTCTAATCTTCCACATTTTATTATTCCTGCTTCGTGAGTAAACGTCCCAAACTGGCGTCTCCAATCGTCGTATTTCGGATGTCCAAACAATGACTTTTGCATCTCTTTTAAGTTTTAACCATAACGATTCAGCTTCTGTTGGAGAAGCATTCAACTGCTTATGACACGGACCGTTTTTAGCTTCTATCTTGTACTTGACCTTCCAGATAAATCTCAAGACAAGTGCAGTAATTTTAAGGAGCCGATGGTAATTTGATAAGTTTCGTGCATCGATCACTTTGGTCAGATCCCTTTCCTTTCTTTCCGCTAACAGGGCGCTTTGGGCGCTGTAGAACGCTTCCTTGGAACTGGCCTTCACCTCATGGCGACACTCCTCAGGAGGCAAATCTGGTTCTTCCAGTCGTTCTTCGTTGGTGATCTCATGGTCTGCTAACCATGGGGGTCCTCTGCGCCATATTTCGCAGCCGTCAAGCTCTGTTGCCTTGATTTGTCTTGTGGGCATGTCAGCAGGATTACATTTTCCTGGACAGTGTCGCAACGACGCCGAAGGTAAAAGACTACGGATTTCGATGACTCTCATCTAGACGAACTGTTCCCATTCCTTCGTCTCCTCAGTAGAGAGTAACTAAAGAATCCGTCCAGCAGACTACAATTTCCTCGAGTGGTAGTACAGGTTTCAGAGCTTCATACACACTTCTTAAACGTCGGGCGAAGATTACCGCACAAAGAAGTTCCAGTCTCGAGATTGTTTGCTTGTGAAGGGGTGCGACTCTTGTTTTCGCAGCAACAAATACTGCATCTGGTGTACCACAAGTTTCTATTCTAGGACCACTACTCTTTTAATTATAACTACAAAACAGAACAGCTCGAATCATTGCAAATATGAGCAATGCTATTGACTAAGAAATTGCTTTAAATGCCTTAAACTGGGAACCACTTAGAATTCAAAGACGAAAAAGTAAAGCAAAACTCATGTTTAAATTACTTAACAACATGGGTCCAACATCACTTACTGATTTATTTACTTTCAAAAGTGAATCGACAGACTATGAACTTCGTGGTATAAGAACACTTTGCCTCCCTCAGCCACGTACCAACAGCATGAAAAAAGCCTTGCATTTCATGGCCCACAAGTTTGGAATTCATTACCAAACGAACTTAAAGAAATAAATTCTCTCAAGACCTTTCGAAATAAAATCACTTCCCACATTTTCAAAACAAATACGGATGTCATTTGTTAATAGTCCCTGATACTGTCCCATACTTCATGTAATGTTCTTTATATTATGTTTTTTTTAATATGTAAATAGTATAGTATACATCTTGTAAATTTGTTATTGTTCACGGCCCATGAGGAAATCAACTTATCCTGACAATGGCTAGCGTGTTATAATAAAGATCATCATCATCTCTCCGTGTCGCTTCCGTTACGACAAGGCATACAACTGCTGCGTAGGTGGTGTTTGATGCGTCTCAAAATCCACGCAGTTGACAGGATACAACCTCCTTGGTAGACTGGATATAACACCTCGGCAGCGTTATTGGATTTGTTTTCTCCAAATCGTCGACAAGCATTAACAATTTTCTCTACAAGTCTCCTGTCAAAGGCGTGTCCCAGTGAATTCCAGTGTCACATAAAGACTGGAATAACAGCTTCAGTTGAATAGCAATGGGCGAGATAAACCCAAGTGGATAGTAAAATTTGGATGCAACGCTAATAATGTTCCTTTTAGTCGGTTCGTTATTCCTAGCTGCTTCAGCAATGGGTTCTAAGTCCTACACGAAGGAGTCCCTTGCATAGTTCCATTTCACTCCAAGTATTTTCTGCTTCTGGTCGGTTGGCGGCTCGTTATCACCTACCCCTCTTGGCTACCTAGTTGTGATCCCATCTTCTCGACTACCTTTGTCTGGGGTCGTCCGATTAGTTTGCGAAATATCAGGTTTGGCCAATAGGATGGCTTCATTTTCTTCTATCCTTGCCATCAAGGAAGACAAATTGGAACTAAAGTTTCTTAGATTGAATCCTCCCTCAGGCAGCCGCAGTTTGGCTTTCTTGTAAAACAGGAAAGCTGCATCATCGCTGTCTTCACCAGCATTCACGTCATCGACATAAATAGCTTGCAAGAACTGTTCTGCGAACTCTGCATCGTTCAGACGATACTGCTCTATATGATGTTTAATCTTTAAGTTTAGAAGAAAAGGACTCGAGGAAACCCCGAAGACCACTCTGGTGAACCGTAGCGTTATAATCTTGGGGTCAGGGCTGTGGATGTCATCAACCCACAAAAACGAAGTACATCTCGATCCCTTTCTTGGACTGACAACCCCAGGAAGGCCTCTATATCTCCAGTAAAGGCAACATTGTGTCTTCGGAACCTGTATATAGGTAATCGTTTAAGGATGGCCCATTTTCCTTCGCAGACGAGTCGTATACGATTCTCATCTTTGCTGTGGACTTATCCCCTTTGATTACGGAATGGTGTGGAAGGTAATGGACCCTTCCAACTTCTCCAGGGCAAGAATCATCCACAGTTTCCACAATTCCGTTTCTCACTTGCTTTTTTATGACATCATATTCTTCAAGCATTTCTGGATCCTTTCTAAGTCGGCTCAACAGTGACTTTAATCTTTTTTCACTAAGGTGATGGTTGTGTTGTCTGGAACGATGGGATGGGTTGTCCTCCATGGTAATGCCACTTCGTACCGATTGTTCTTAAAGTTGGTTGCTTGTATGAACCTCTCATACACAGAATCATCACTTGGATGTATTCCAAACGACTTCAATTCCCAGAAACGTCTTAATTTCCTTGGTAAATCTTGTCCTTCTGTACTGACTGGCTGGATTACACATTTCAGAACATATATGTCTACCAAAGTCACTCAACTGTTGTTGATTGCCGTGTTCTTTACTGGACCGGATGAGACCCATCCTACCTTGCTTTGCATGGCGATAGGCCCAGATTCTCCTCGCTTTACCACTCCAGTTGCAAGATTCTAAAACTGATCGGAACCCACAAGAAGATCCACTTCTACTTCTTCGTCTTCTATGTTAAGATCAGCAAGGCGAAGCCCATGTAGGTGACGGTATTGTTCTCGTGCTGTTTGTGTCACTTAATGGCCAAGGGGTTGACATATCTTGGATACCACAAATTCCCTTATAGGAAGGTCTGCATAGGATTGTTCTGTTTCAGTGGTTAAGCTCACAATGTCACATATTTGTGGTTACTCATTGTCACCTCCAAATGTCTTGATCAGTAGAGTTTTCGAACCTTTTATGTGTAGATTTAGTCGATCTCTCAGTCTTAGTGGTTTGGCTACCACTGTCTAGTATTAGCCTTACCTTGACTTTCTCATCTGGTATTCCAGACTTGTACACGTTGATTCTAAGCGTCTGCAGCAAAATTGATGTTCTTGCGCCAACTTATATATAGGCCATTAGATTAAGATACCTCGGTTCCGGTTTACAAGTAAGGGCAATATTCACGTATCGCTACCCATAATTTTGGGTACGATTTGTCACTTAAGGAAGCTCCCTACGGTAATTTTTCATAGGAGACTGGTAACTAAATATGGCTGAGCACGAATGCGTAGATGACTAGATGGCGATCTTATCGAATCGTTGTTCTATCAAGACAACGCCATCCGCGACACTGCGAATGTAAAATTTATGGATCTTTGCTTCGTTGAATTTCTTTTAAACTTGGCACTTACAGCAGACAGACAGAAATTTTTCATAAGACAGAAGTTTTTAAGCTGCGCTAAGTCTATTGCAAAAATTCCACCTTGACAATCTACTCTAATATTTCGATAGTTTATTTTTTAGTAAAATATCTAACCCCATAGCAAAAACAATTCAACTAAGAAATCTGAAGAAAATGCATCTTAAATCTATTTACCGTGAAAATATGGCGATGTTCCAACCGGCTGTCATTACCATTTTAACAATTGAACATTGCACAATTCGAAAAATATTTGTCGTTTATCCTGGTTCTTCTACCGAAGACACATTTTTTACCGAACTTACAGCTATTTCAAGGATAGAAACTCCCATAAATGGAGACCGTACTAATTGCATCCTGTACACATAGAAAATGTAGGGAGCCACCTCAAGATTCCCGTGTAGAAAACCACCAAGAAAAATGGCAGCTGTTCAAGCTAGGTAACTATCCCTATTTATTCAGGGCACTAGATTGCGCCTCTTTTAATTGAAAATAGTCTTCGGAGGCTCCGTTTAAACGACTCAAGACCTCATAAAATGCTTTATAATAAAAGTTACAGTTCTGAAAGCCTGTTGACTTAAAGTTTGTCACGTAACGGTTTCGAGCTGTCCCAGAAAAAGTAGCCAAAGGTTTAGACAGCATTTTGTCATTTTAAAGCTAAAGAAAAACTCTTGTTTTTGTAAAAACATGTTTAAGAACCAGTAGCTTATAGATAAATGCATTCTAAAATTAATACAAACACTTCCACGTTTCCTTTCCCCTTCTCTGGAACTTTCTGGTTACGCGTTTGTCTTCCAACGGGTAGACCAGGATCTAAGCCGTGAAAACGGGCAGACACTGCGAGTAAACTCAGTAAAGATGCTGACAACAGCAAAAATCAACATACAAAATGGCGTGCCGGTACCCGTAAAACTAAACCGGGGTGTCTATAGTTCCTTTAACGCTTCTACGAAAACGTTATGTTATGTTACGTTAATATTATTTTGACCTACTTCCTTTTCGAATTTTGGCTCGAAACTAATTTTTCTAAAATGTTGAAATTGTGCATAAAGATTGAGTCAGACGAGTGTTTGAATTGTTTTTTCAATTTCCTCGGACCTTGATGAGTTAGTTAATTCGGACCGGGTTTCCTTCCAAACACCTGCGTAGAAATATCGAATCTCTTTTGATTCCAATCTTTCATTATTTATTGAGCAATCTTTTACCAAAGTGAAAATGAAAAAGATCAATATTAAAAGATTTAAATTTCAATCAATTTCAGAGAGAAAGCTGACTTTCCAAGCAAAAAATCAATCATTCTCGTTGACGTTGACCAGTTATTTTTGGATTAAATCAGTTAATAACTTTACTGTTTCAAATCTTCTAGAGTCACACCGGCTTGGCCTTATAGTCCATGGGTCGAGTAGGTATACCCAAAATTGGCGATATAGTAGCAGTCAGGTGGGCAAAAGGTATCGCATCTTTTTGTAACCTTGAACCTCTCTACTATATGTTATATGATAACCCTGTCAATGAAAGAAAACATAGCTTAAGTAGAAGAATGCACTCGGGGAGAGAATAATGATGTTAGATGTTACTCCGAGTGACGAACCATACCGGACAGGTAGAGAGAACTCTACCTGGACCGGCAGGGATTCGAACTCGCGACCTTCGGTTTACTAGTCCGACGCTCTACCAACTGAGCTACAGGTTAAGTTGGGAGTTGGTCGCGAAATGATCTTACTTCAGCTCTTGATATTTCGAAACATATACTAGTTTCTTTCATATCGGGACATTTTAAATCCTATCTGATTTTAAATAGCTTAAGTAGAAGAATGAACTCGGGTAGAGAATAATGATGTTAGTAGAGCAAGTAAGATCAATTCGCGACCAGCTTCCAAGTTGACCTGTAGCTCAGTTGACCGAGGGTCGGACTAGTAAACCGAAGGCCGCGGGGTCGAATCCCTGCCGGGCCATGTAGAGTTTTCTCTACCTGTCCGGTATGGTTCGTCGCTTGAGTAACATCTAACATCATGAAAGAAAACATATTCCGAAAAATAAGGCTTTTTGTAAACTCAAGATTCGAGTTATATAGGGCGAGATAAAAGTGAAAGGGTAATATTTCCGTTTTATTGCAAAATTATCATCAGACCAATCAAGTCAACTTTACATAAACAAACGCAGGTCTGTATAGACTCACATAACCACGGCAAGCAGACAACTTAAGAAAATACAAAATAAAACAAATTCCGAAAATAGACATCTTGTCTTCTTGAT
>JBAHVQ010000534.1:848021-866159 GCA_036872915.1 Nanipora kamurai | reverse complement strand
CTTCAATATATATATATATATATATATATATATATATATATATATATATTTAATAAAGTTAAAAAAACAAGCTATTTAACTTCAAAATATACCTTTAATTATGTATAAGTTCCGGAGATTAGCACCTTCTTCAAGAGCTGGAGAGAGAGCAGGTCCCTAAAACATATACCTAAATAAAGGTACGTTTTGAAGTTTATATGTAATATTTTAAAACCGAGTGGGACCGAGTGTTTTAGATCCGATAAAGCACGATCTACGAGTTTTTTAAATGACTTCTAAAACGAAACCCTTTTGTACACCAATGTGAACTGCAGGAGCGCATAACATAGATAAATACGATAAAAATGACAACATTATGAGGGGCGGGGATGCTTAAAATTTTAATGAATTTATGATAGATGTCCCAGTACTTTTGGCCACGATTGTGTGCGGATGTAATTACAACTATTAATGTGTGAAGAATTACTTTTACTAAAATTCATTTACCCGTACTATTAGTGGTTAATGGTATGAGTAGTGTGTTCAAGTTGGTGTGATGGCCTATATTAATATGATTTTCAATCATATTAAAAAGGAAATGGGCCATACTTTGATAAACTATCATGTAGTAATGGCATCCGGATGGGATGCAACGTTTTGTAATAAACCTTTTAGTTTTTTACGGACGGATTAGCAAATTTTGCAAATTTTTATCATTGTTTAATAATGTTGGTACTTTATAACAAATTTATTTCGAAATATGTCATTCAGGTAGTGATGGCTAATCGTAACCGTTGGATCAATACTTTGACAGACAGGTGCGCTATTTCACTTTCGCTATTTAGTAGAAACTTACAACTTGGATACATTTCCGTTTCGTTGATAAAGAACTTCGCTTTATCCACGTTATAGTCCAAGCTGATCGGGTTAAATTCACATTTACATAATTGAGGAAAATGTGTACGTTATATAATGAACACCAACGAATGGTTTATATAAAAGTAAAGTAAAGTTCCTTTATTTATACTGGATAACCCTATCAGCTAAACGACGCTGTTATCCCTAGAGGTCCAGTAAGGGCCATCCCTCATGGGTCCAGTGTTACTACAGGAGGAAACCGGAGGACCCGGAGAAAACCTGCGATGTTTGGTAGAGTCAAATTGGACAACACTCTAATCACATGTGACCAAGGTAACTTTAATCAGAAAACTGCGCGTAGCCAGAATCGAACTCTCGTCACAGAGGTGAGAGACACGTGCACTACTACTGTACCACCAACACCCCTATTGTTACGGAGATGTTTCCGACTAGACAGAGTTTTGCGGACGCAGTTTTAGAAGCATGGAGACAGAAGGGTGTAAGGGTCCAGCACTGGGTAGTTTCTCCTGAGGCTCATGCTGAAATTGAAAGAGAAAATCAGCTGAATAGATATCTCTACCACATGGCTCTAAAACTTACCAAGAAAGCACGATGGTTGCAAGTGCGGAAATATCTTGATCTAAAATTTCATATCATGGTCATGATCATAACACTTACTGCAGCGCATACAGGTATGTGACTAAGGAAGACCAAGAAGCCGTACATTCCACAAATCGCCCAGATCTCCGCACGGCGCCCAGAACAGAAAAAGCCATAGCGAGTAGGAAAAGAGAAGTGGGACAAGGCGTTTCGAAACACAGTAAGAGGAAAACCCGGAAGGAGAAGGAGCTAACGGTTTACGATGTTACGCAGATTATCCAGGAGAGGAAAATAAGTAAGCGTTTGGAGCTGGTATGTTTGGCTGTTCAACAAAAACGGGAAGGCAAAACGAGTTTAGCGGAGTTTATCGCAAATAAGGGTAACAACGCTATAGACGAGGATTTGTCCGTGGCAAAAGAGTTTTCGGAAGGCGAAACTGCTCAGATCGCAGAAGACGCGAGTGCAGCTTCTACAGAAAGCTAAGGACGCATCGTGTTGCGATGGGTGTGAAGGACGGTGGTTGGATGCTGCATTACAACTAGTAGAAAGAAATGGTATTACGTTAACGGCATTCCGCAACGTACTGTATACAGCGCTCCAGAAGGTAGGGGAAAATATCAAAATCTTTTTATCCATGTTCCTGCCAACAGTGGGAAAACGTTTATCTTATCCCCACTGAAAACAATCTAATGGGAGCTGACGAAGCCGAGGTCATTTTTCTTAATGACTTTAGATGGAGTCCAAAAATCATCGCTTAGGGAGATCTTTTGCAAGCTTTGGAGGGGGACATCGTCCATTTGCCTGCCCCAAAAACTTTTTGCAAGCGAGATTTAGAGTTATCCAAGGATACTCCATTCTTTGCTACAGCTGACGCCCCACCCATTCTTATTAAAGGTGGTTTGATCGATCGCGCGAACATGGAAATGATGGAGGTATGGTGGCGGTTCTTCCATTTCTGGAAACAAATACCGGAATCGGCACAGCTTCGACTGACCCCGTGTGCTTACTGTTTCGCCAAGTTTGTATTGAAAAACGCTGGCGTATAAGGATATCGTTCGGGCAAACAGCTTTGTTTGAGATTCTATACACCTTCTATAGCCTGTTAATATTAAATAATTCTCATAGACATTTCTCATGAATGTATGTGACAAATTTCTCTTGCTAACTCGGGTCACGAACGATGGTTTTGTAAGTTATGTTAAAACGTTTTTAAGCCTGAGTAGCGTAAGACTTCGTCTGATAATTCACCTGGTTGTGTTGGGAAATTTTGCACGTCTAGACGTTTATGTTCATTTACGTACAAAATAGGTAATGACATATTACATTTAGTGTTGCACCTTGCTTTTGTACAAATAATTTAACAAACTATAAAGTACTTCCTGGCTACCATCAGTAACTCTGGACTGCAATTTCGTTTGCAGCACAGCTGGAATGTAATTCATTATGGTGATGGGCTTTGCAAAAAGTTTCTCTTCACACTATTGGAGAGGTTTTATCGTATTCTTCGTTTGCCATTTAAACTAGACACCTATCGAGCTGGCACTGGTATGTTACATACCAATGCCAGCTCGATTGCCCAATAAAAGGCAAGTAATTCAAAAGGTAGTTAGTGCGCTCTCTAATAAATAATACAAAATAAAGATAACTGGTGGCAGTCATAAAGACCCACAGTCCCATTAACACATCAACTTCGCCACTACAGTCTGAAGTTTGTATTTTTAGTTTAAGTAGTATCTTACAGTGATGGCAAAACAAAGTAATCCAGAAATGAAAGAAAACGAATTTGTATTGTAAATGAGAAATTTAAAAAACGGGCAATGGATTTTACGAAGGTGTTTTGTTAATTTAATTTACCTTGGTTAACGTCCTTCAGAGACTTACGTCTTTGTAAGGTGATGCGGTCGTGGCAAACTTGATGAATAAAATTGATCGATTTACCAATGTTCAAAATCTAAAGACAGAACATGCTTTGTTACGTACACACGTTTTATATTGTTCCAGACATGACAGCGTGTTACATGACACAATGTGCAATTTCAATCCTTTGAAGTTTCGCATGGTAATAATTTGATATACTATGTAAAGTTTGTGGAACACCACGTTTGATTTTTAACGCTAAGCTTTCGATCTGTTGACTCAGGACTTCAACAGAGCAATTGCCAACGGCTCGTTAGCTCACGTCATATATACGAAACAACTGTTAGAAATCACGCGAGACAACAACACTCCAATTTTAATTAACTAAAACTAAAGACAACTGAGTACAACAATTAACCCAACAGAGCCGTCCATGGGCTGTTTGGTGGTTGTCCTACTTGTCTCCGGCTGAGGTTACGACTGTCGGTAGCTAGAAGCGAAGAGTCTTCCCATTTTATCTGATGGTCGAATTCCCACGCGTGTTTAGCTACAGCAGATTTTTCTAGTTGCCCTTCTTCGCAACAAGATTTGTGCTCCTTTAGACGAGTTGAGAGATTCTTTCCAGTTCGCCAATGTAACAAGGCCACATTCACATTGGAATATGGTAAACTCCAGGTTTTGAGAAATCGTCTATTGCATCGTTGTGTGAAAACAGCACTTTATATAATTTGTGTTGACTACTGTGGAGAACCTTCCATCCCAGCACGACAGAGAATTCGCTCAATCTTATGAGACGCTGGCCCTATGTACGGTAATCACAGCGAAGGTGCATCTTCATTATTAGTTGGCTTAGGTCTTGACGGAATTATTGACGAGGCGATTAATTTCTTTGGAAAGCCATTCTTTGTTAAAACAGCTTTTAGGTCATCCATTTCACCTTGTAAATGCTCGTCCTCACAAATTGTTCGTGCTCGATGAACAAGAGTAGTACACACAGGTTTTATGCTAGGATGGTGAAATGAAGTGTAGTGAAGGTATCTGTCGGTATGTGTAGGTTTGCGACACAGTGTGACTCAGAGATCAATCAGCCTTATCCGCGAGAAGAATATCCAAAAACGCAATGGAGTTATTCTCATCTTGTATTTCCATCGTGAATTGAATCAAAGGATGAATACTATGAAGATGATCTAGAAATTAAGACAATTTTTCGAGGTAATGAGACCAAGTGCTAGACGTGTCATCTACATAACGTTTCTACATACCTGGTTTCAAAGGAGCGGTCTCGAGTGCCTTCCTTTCAAATTCTTCGATGTACAAGTTAGCTATTATAGGAGATAATGGAGAACTCATGGCTGCTCCACTGGTTTGTTTAAAGAACCTGTTCCGCTATTGAAAGCACGTCAAGGTGAGACAGAGCTTTAAAAGATTGTAAGTTTCTTCTGGAGAAAGGTTGGCTCTTCGACTGAGTATCTCATCTGAAACTAATGTCTCTTTCGCAATGGGACATGCGTCTTCAACAGGAACACTGGAGAACGAACTTACCAGGTGAAAGCAAGCTAAAAGATCACCTTTCTATAATTCAGTGTTTTTATTTCAGTCAACAGATCGAAAGCTTAGCGTTAAAAACAAAACGTGGTGTTCCACGAACTTTACGTAGTATATTAATGTACAATTTATATGACAAGCACAGCCTTCACTTTTGGCTAGGTTACAGGTAACAAAAACAATTTGAGTCAAAGTACAAAGAGTTAATCGTTCTGGTAACCGTTTTAACGATTTGCAAGTGTAAACGCTGCTTCAGACTGTCCCGCCACGCATCGGTTTTATACTGTATACTTACGAACTTCTACCGGATTTCACGAAATTGAAGCGGTTTATCTTGGAGAAAAAGGACCTCACATATTTTATCTGATAGTTTTTTAAATATTAACTAATCTCCATTTTCGTTGCTGTACTTTAATACCCTTACCTTAGTTCCCAACTCAAAAGAAATAAACGATGGCAGCATTGTTTTCCTGATGCTGTATTTTTCGGACCATAACCGTTCATCCGGCACACTATAGTCAGCAGCAACAAAAAACTGCCAAAGTAAAGTAAAGCGAAGTGAAGCAAAGTAAAGCAAAGTGAAGTAAAGTAAAGTAAAGTGAAGTAGAGTGAAGTGGAGTGAAGTGAAGTGAAGTGAAGTGAAGTAGAGTGAAGTGAAGCGAAGTGAAGCGAAGTGACGTGAAGTGAAGTGAAGTGAAGTGAAGTGAAGTGAAGTGAAGTGAAGTGAAGTGAAGTGAAGTGAAGTGAAGTGAAGTGAAGCAAAGTGAAGTAAATTAAAGTGAAGAGAAGTGAAGTGAAGTAAAGTGAAGTGAAGTGAAGCAAAGTGAAGTAAATCAAAGTGAAGAGAAGTGAAGTGAAGTAAAGTGAAATAAAGTAAGGTAAAGTGAAGTGAAATGAAATATAGTAAAGTAACGTACAGTAAAGTAAAGTACCTTCGTTTATACTGGATAACAATATCAGTTGACTAGGCTGCTAAAATTAACATTGTATTGAAAGCATACACATACAAAAACGTATTACAATGTGCTGAACTTGCTAAAATAAAATGAAAAAGGAGTCCGCTTGGCGCCACTTTGAAACATCACTGTTTCTATAGCAACCGTTCGAACTCCTTTTTTCATCAAGTTTTGATTCTCAGACTGTTTTTTTTTTATGACATTCAGTTTATTCTTCATTCGATTTATTCATCTGCTTGCTTGTCTTTGGAGTTCAAATCTATATTTTTCACTATTCAGTAAACTGTATGGATCCAGTTTATAGAGCCAGAACACTCCTAAATTATATCTCCTAGCACATGTATTACGACAAAGACACGTTTTTCCTGTCAAAAAAATTCGGTATTTATTGAAAGAAGGAAATCTTAAAATTATCGGAGGATGCAATAGGCCCTTTGCAGCTTGACCAAAAACACTTTGCATAACAATACCTGGAGAACAAGCGAAATTCAGTCCATTCTCTTTTTCTTTGTTTTGGAAATCCCACTGTTCTCCATGCTCTCCAGTTTTTCATTGTTCTGAGTTATTTTTAGCTACCTGCAAACGGCCTATTGCTCCCACAGTCCCCTCCTTGGTCGCAGGCCTGGATTCTACATTCGTGTCTTGGTCAGCCTTCCGTTTTCCTAATCGACAAAGTGGTCGCACGTCATTTTAGTGTGCAAACCTTTTCTAGGTTCAAGGGACTGACCCACCAGAGGTCGCAAAATGGACTAAAAACAAAGGAGATATGTTGATACAACATATTGATCTGATGTGTAATTTGAAATTTGAAGGTTTTTATGGTCAAAATTAAAAATACAGTTGAAGTCAACGATAAAAACTGCTTTTGACACCATAAAATCAAAACGATTGGAGGACGGAATGTTATCCCTTGATAGATCTTTTTATAAATAAATCTAGCATTCAAGCCTCGACTTCATTCTTCTGAAGATCCTTTGAAAAACAAAATTTCAAAACAAGTAATGAAAAATCAATAGACTATTCGATGAAGTCGAGGCGTTGGATGCTAGATTTATTTATGAAAAGGTCCATTCGGTGGTCCCTAGGAGTATTTCGACAAAAGTTGAGAACCACTGGCGTGGAGGACCTCAAATGCGATTATCGGTTAAGAAATTCGCCACCAAACCCACCAGTCTTCTGATCAAAGATATACCGCATATTTGTGGGGATGACATTTCGGACCCTGTCTCATTAACCAGGTCAATAATCGCACATGCGACTTATAAGATAAGATATACAACTTCTTTCCTTCATTCAACGAAAGAAAACTTTCGGCTATTTTCGGAATTTCTTCTAGAAACTTTTAATTGACTAATTACGTTCTTTGTATATTCTAACGTCTATAAAAATATTCTGATTTGATATACGCAAAGTTAAAGTTCAAAGTTTAATTTAAACCAGGTTGAGTAAACAACAATTGGGAGGGAAACTATTGGCGAAGCCAAACATATTTTGTCTTAATAAACAAATAACATCCGTAAGTAACTCAACAGTGAAAACCGAATTTCGGGATGTTGTCAGACGTTTGACGCACATTGTTGATAAAGGAAACACACACGTACCCACACCCACGAGACAATCTTGTTTGTTTTGCTTTTCAAGGTTATTCGAGAGACATGTAGCCAAAAGTAAGTTTTAATCAGCTCCATGTAATGAAACGCGATTCATGTTAATAGTTTGTATTTTTGTTAATGCCTGAACCAGTTTACCCGATAAATTCTTACATTTATTTGGCAAAAGTTGTACCTACGAAAGTGTCATAGTTCACCAGATGAATTACTGTAATGACTTTCAAAATCACTCATACTAAACATGAGCTATCAAAATAATAAATCGTACGTTAAGTTTAAACTAAAAAGAGCGGAAACTTTACAATATCCATGAAGACCTCGATATCTAAAACAAACACGATAACTGTATGGGGTTTTCTTTGTCCACCAAGGATACGTATAAGACCTACTAAAAATGGTTATTAAATAGTAATTAAGAGAACACGTAAATCGCACAGACAACCCAAAGTTATAATTAGGAAACAGAGATTTATAATTTCGTTGGCATCACAATCCGGCTGGCCAACGGTTATTACTCGTTCACAGTTTATCTTTCATTGTTACCCAAATGAACATTTCATCAGAATCGATTGGCGCTCAGATAGCAAATCTAAGCTTTACATTAACATTGTGTCCGTCAGACGTCAAAAATATTTCTTTGCAGCGATTGATATTAAAAAGTAGGTGTTGCTTTCTTGTCAGATTTCATACATTTGTCGGGTATCAAAACGTGAACATAAATAACCTTTTAGAATTAAAAATAGGTTGATAGTATCCTGTTAGGATTTTAATTAGTAAATATTTCTCGCCTTCTCCACGACGTGAGACAATTAGACCAACATCATCATACATTTGGTGTTAATGGATCACGGAAATGCACTGCCATTGTTCCCGTTAAATGCGACAGCACAATGATGTGTCACCACTCTAAAAAGTCTTCAAAATTAACGTAATTAATGGCGATAACAACTCCAGGCGTCACCTCCTACACACTAACCTATTCTCAGTCCACAACCAAAATAATAGGTTTAAACAAACAATCAGGTTTTAAACCTTTTCTCATCGGATATACCTTCTGTTATTTCAGTTAAGCGAACACAAGGCGATCTTACAAGCCAAAAGGAAATGTCTGGACAGGAAGGAGTTAATTAACCCCTTCACTGCCGGATTCTCCCTTTGACGAGTAAAATCGTCTGGCGTTAGCCAGAGTAAAATAATAAAAGTCCGCCGTGGCAGTGAAGGGGTTTAACTGGGTTTTGTTTAAATTGTCTTTTTAATTTCATCAGCCACTTCGAGCTTAGCAATATGAGCAATCTCTTCTGAACACTTCCTTCTGAAAACAAGTTCCTTGGTAAATGTTGCAATATCTCCTCGAGACTCGTAATAAATCGTGTATATCACGACGACCAATTGTTTCATTCTACCAAAAGGGTCAAGGAACTGCCAAAGTTTCTGATACTAGATCTGACGTTTCGAGCCAAGGCCCTTCCTTAGATTGAAACGTGTTTCACTCAGACGAAGAGCCTTCGCTCAAAACGTCAGTTCTGTCAAAAAACCTCGGCACTTCCCAGACCCTTTTGGCGTTATTCACATTGTTCAACATTGCGTACGTAGCCCTCATAGTTAAATGGAACTGGCATGGAAAGCAAGGTTCGATAAACACAAGTTGGTTTACGGGCGAAATATGAATTAAAAGAGAGTTGCACTTTTAATTTTGTGCCATGAAACTAGTTTATACTGGTCCAAGCTTTTGAGTAAAGGGAATACTTTACTTTGTTTTTATACGGATGCGGCAACAGCCATAAACGGTTATAAATCAAATGGTTCGTTTCCCTTGAAACATACCTTATAAAAAATTTTGCTGCTCGAATAGTTTACAAGGCTGTTTGAAACACGAACGTATTACATCTAAGCTGGGCAAATTAAGTTAGTTCGCAGTTAATTACACATTAAACGTTAGGAACTTACTTATGAGTGTTATATGCTTGGTTAAACATATCAGCTTTGTTGTATAATATTGGTTAAAAAAGCCGCTTCAGCAATGTTAGTATGAAGAAAGTTTGACTTCGACTAAACATTTCTCCAAAATGATGTTTATTATACGCACGCCCAAGCTAGTCTACCCAGAAAAACTTTCTGAGTCCCTGACGGAAATCGAATCCGTAACCTTCTGATCGCCGGTGAGATGCTCTAACCAATAGCTAACCAAAAATTTAGTGAATGCACCGTCTGGTGGGTTATCTTTGGCCAAGGTTAGTACCACCTTCGTTTATGTAAGCTGCAAAGTTTAACAATCTAACTTGTAGTTAACTTCTTGGCATTTCCACTCGGTATGATGGAATGAGGTCCATGTTAACCCTATCTAGACTGGACATTTTTGGTATTTGGGGTTTGGAGGCGGCAGCTGCCATAATATCTCCAAAACTATTGCATATATGGCAATGAAACTTCTACAGGTTGAAGGCAAGCTAAATCCCGAAAATATGATGCGATTAACATGAACTTGAACGGACAGTTCGTACTCTCACGGGATATGAAAGAATTGTGGGCAAGGGGTTGTAGCGTAGAAGTATTTTGGGTTAATTAATTTCAACTGTCTATAATATATCGATGCATACAGGATATTATATTTAGAGCACCATACATGCTAGAAAGAAGCAGCAACATATTTTAAAAATTGGTAAATGGATTGTGCACTGCTGAAGGTAGATTCTTCTTCAAAGTAAATTTGAAACTATCGCGCACTGCGAAAGTTAACTCAACAAAATGGAGGTAATTTAAATTCGGGTAGCTAAATTAACGTTTATCCGTTCCACATAGTTTCGGTTTCATTTCAGGGTCTAGTATGGTATAGTCAGGTTCATTACCAGGGATGGATCTAGACTAGTTCAACTAGTTTCCAGAAACTAGTCAACTTTTTGGAAAAAATGAAAAATTAAAGAATTATTTGTATTCTTAGTTATTCAAAATGTTAAAATAATAGTATTTAAACTTCAAGTATCTTTATAATATTGCCCAAGCTCGAGCGCCTGAAATATGCTAAATAGAGCGTGAATGCGCGTATATAAGGTGTGCAATCGGGTGGAAATCACTAGTTTCGTGTGGAAACTAGATCACTCAATTAGAATGAACTAGTCAAAACTTACTTCTATTGGCTAAAACCTCCCAGGCAATTAGAGCGAACAAGTCAAAAATCCCTTCGATTGGCTAAACGGCCATAATTCCATTAGAGTGAACTAGTCATGAACTAGTGGGCCCTATAAAAAAGACATGGCATCGCGTGGACAGCCAGTTTGTCGTAAGAAGACTGTTCCTCATTTGACATTGGCTTAGTTTATCAAACCTTTGCACGGTTTTCAGCTCCTGAGAAGTTGCGTTTCATTCAAAATGTTTGGAAACCTGACCAACAGTTTGTTTTTCCACAAATGCTCGAGGCTCGTGGAAAGCTACGAAAGTTTAGCCAGAATGGCCAGTTCGTTTTCCTTCGTTCGTTCACTCGAAGTATCTTCATGGAGTTTTCTGCCTACTGTGTCTTTGTTTTGGAATGGAGTGTGAGAAGAATACCTGTAAACTTGATAAATTATTCAGATCTCCGCTTACGTTCTGGACGACTGCCTGCATGAGATTCCAAAGTCATTCACTTGGAAAGTCCGAGACGCATGGATTCTCTGTTATAGGGATGGCCAACTATTGACCAGCAGATGAATCAGTTAATGCAAGCAAGAATCAATGAAAATCGCCGGAAGATTAAGTCTATAATCAAGACGGTCATATCCTGTGGGGAATAATATGTGGGCAAGAATTTTCATCCTGTGGGCAAGAATTCTCATCGTAATATTCTGCTGAAAAGGGACTTTCAAGCTCTTCTTCAATTTCGAATCGACAAAGGTGATACGAAGCTGAAAGAACACCTAGAAAGTGCTCCGAGGAATGCAACACACCGTTCCAAGACGACCCAAAATGAGATCTTAGCTAACGTTGGTGCTTGCTGACCTTCCTACCTGTCATTTTACTGCTGGACTAAGATAATTTTGAAATGATTAACCTTCCTACCTGCCATTTAGCTGCTGAACTGAGAGGATTTTGAACTTTCAAATCAGTTTTTCGAGTTGACATTCGCCGTGTACGATAATCATGAAATTTTCACTTGATGTTTCCCTGAGGACAGATCCTTAGGTATTGATAACATATTGACGATTTTAGTGATTTAGATCACATTCCCTATTCTACTTTGTTAATTAAAGTGCCCCTACGATTTACTGGACTAACAAAATGTATAATTCATACAAGATTAACAGACCATATAACCTATGCAAGACCGGCACCAAATTTTGAAAAAAATCTGAAAACTTGTGGCATACATGTATGTTTTAAAATCAAATTTTTCGATTTACTGGACTAACAAAATGTATAATTCATACAAGATTAACAGACCATATAACCTATGCAAGACCGGCACCAAATTTTGAAAAAAATCTGAAAACTTGTGGCATACATGTATGTTTTAAAATCAAATGACGGACACTTAGTGGCCAGACAATCCTTTGTGTACCACGCTTTCCAGTTATAGAAACAAAATAGTCAGAAATGGCGGTACCTGTCGTATAACATGTTGTAGCTAAAAGATAAATTTATCATGGCGACAGCGAAATGAAATTCAGATTGGATTATTATGTTATGTTACGTCATGTTACATTTCAAATCATTGTCAGGGTAATAAGAAACGATAATTTTCACAATTAAACACGGGATTTAAACTCGTTCATTCGGGATACCGGTGGTCCCAAGGTGCGAGTTAAAATCCCTCTCGAGTCAACTTTTTCAGTAAACTTCAGCAGTGTAGGCCATTTGTGAAAATTATCATTTTATATTATGTTATGTTACGTTACGTTACGTTACGTTACGTTACGTTACGTTCCGTTCCGTTATGTTCCGTTCCGTTATGTTATGTTATGCCATGCCATGTCATGTCCTGTGACGTGATGTTATGTTATGATATGTTATCTTATGTTACGTAAAGTGACACCGAAGTTCTATTAGGGACAGAAGTGACAAACCTCGTTGAAAGCGTCGTCTAGGTCTCCTTCATAAATCCACCTTGACAGGATAACTTTAACAGGCTCAGCAACCTTAGCGAACAATTTAATACAGAGTAAACTGAAGTGTGACCAGTACCCGAAAGCAAAGCAGACTTATCACATTAGTCTACTGACATCACAAGTAGATCAGATTATTCACGCAAAATGACAAGCAAACAGTGTAACCCCATCTAGTTTGGTGATCTTGTTTAAATTATCTTATGAAACCAAAGAGACAGGTGACTTTAATATAAATAGTAATGCCCAGCAAATTGCTCGAAATATCGCTATCGAAACATCGATTATAAGTCAAACTAACCTTTCGTCGCTACACGCAACATCATCAAAGTGACAGTACATAACATTATAGCAATGTTGCGTGTAGCGATGAAACGTTTGTTTTAAATATGTTTTTCATTCTTATGGTGTTCTTTCATTTTGGCGATATTTCGGGCAATTTGCTGGATATTACTATTTACATTAAAGTTACGATTTCCGCTTAGCCATCTGTTGTGGATTTCTAAGAGACAGGTACCTTTACCTATTTAGGTTTAAGGTCAACTAACGTTTGTGCAGCACTTATACTTTTCACAATCAAATACATCTCTTATAACCTCCATTGCACGAAACAGTGAAAAAGCAACTTTGTTCCCAGGCTTTTTATTCCTAGTACTCTCCACGGGGTACGGGAACGATGTATCAAGGTACACGTTTACGATGCACAACAGTACTTGACACAGCATCATGTAGCATAGCAAGCTGCAGTAAAAGTAGAATATAGCACAGTATACGGGACAGCATGTCAGGGTAGACAAAAATAATATCGTAGCGGCTAAACAAATAAACTCAAACGTACCTGATTCAAGATGTGTTTCACTAGAGCGTTGACGTAGGGATCGCCATGTTGCATGTACGAATGAATGGCCGAGAGTAGTGCACCGCCTTTCTTGCCTTAAGAAAAATCCAGACATTTCAATTTCCGATTACTTTAAAAAGAGGAATATCATCATCATCATCATACATACTTTATTTAGACACGCTAGCCTCAACAACGTACAAAAGCTGATTTCCATGACGGGCGTGCTAGTTACAACTTACGACTACTACAAAATAACTATGACAAGTAATACGATTACAACAAATTATAAACACACCATACCTTTAGAAATACATTTACAATGTTTATATTACTATTTACAAACGGTGGGTGAGGTGAAACAACTTCATCTCCTTAACTGTCATATAAAACTTCTGAATAAATTCAGCGACTCGGTAGACTATTCCAAAGCATGGCGCCACTATATTTAAAACTTCTTCTTCAGAATTCAGTTTTTGGCTTTGGAAGTATCAAAATTGTGTCATTATTCCTAAGGTTGTATGTATTTTGACTTTCATTAATTTTTCGGAACGAATCCCTTAAATTAGGCGCAGTATAGTCGTTGAGTATTTTATAGATAAAAATTGACTTCATATGAGCGCGCCTTGCCTGTACATTTTCCCATGATAGGGTTTCAAGAACGTCGGCCGACCTGATGTCGTAAGTGGCTCCGGGCATTACTCTCGCAGCACGAGATTGGAATTTCTGGGTTTTATCCTTTAATAATTTTCGGCAATTATCCCAAAGAGGGGAGCAATAATCAAAATAAGGTTGCACTAAGACTTTGTATATAACTTGTAATGTCTCATGTGGTACAAAAGGCTCAACACGTCTGATGACTCCAATGCCTGCGCCGGCCTTTTTGCAAAAATGAGAGACTTCAGCATGGAGATGGTCAAAGAGAAAGCATAAAGTTAAAAGGGCTGTTACACGGATCAGGCTTTCATGCAGATTGTAGACTGAAGGTGTCAGATTCGCCCTCTTTAATAATGGTCACCGTGCTAAATGTTTCTTAATTTGCTTTAAGTTAGCCTTTCTAGCTTCGTTAGGAAGCAAAGACCCTTTTTAGAATTACAGACACATGAACGAGGCGAGAATAGTGTAATACGTTGTATATTAATGTGATCTATTTACTCATTTATCTAACAATTTATTTATTTACTTACAAATACATTTATTTATCTATTTACGTTAGCCAAAACAAAAGAATAACGATAAAATGTTAAAATATTCAAAAACAAGAATAACAACAAACTCTATCAATGTATTCATTGAAAATCACATACTGGTGACTGCCAAATCACATTAACGAGTAACTGACGTTTCAAGCGAAGGTCCTTCGTCTGAGTGAAACTTAAAGTGAAATCAAAACTTGGCGGGGTTTTCTTCTCGCTTGCGGCTGTCGTTGTGACCAAAAGTGAGTGAGATTGGTGGCAACAACAGTCGCGAGCGACAAGAAAGGAGTCTCATCTTCAGACTTAGAACTATTCATTCTGATGGGCTCAATGGAAGTTTTTCTTTCATTTAACCCCCCACAACCTATTGTTTTTGTCTAGCATGGGCAGATTCATGGGCAGAAAAGCATTCGCTTGTGCACCAATTCTTCATCTGAATTTCTTTGATTCATTTTCACCATAACGCAATTCCTCTGGGTCCTCTGGCACCTCCTTTCCCTGGCGGGCTGTTTAGAGATCAACGTTTAAAAATAGCTAATGACTTTCCTTAGCAACGTCTCATTAATTATTTAGTTATTGATATTCTCATGTGATTGTATACATTTTTATCAAATCAATACTCTGTCTAAAACATCAATAAAAACATCGCCAAGTTTTGATTCCACTTTACGTTTCACTCCTACAAAGGGCCATTGCTAGAAACGTCTGTCACTGGTTAATATTTTTCGGCAGTGAATAACCCTTTAACTGTTTCTGTTTGAGAAAAAACTGTCTACGCAGCACGCCATTTATATTACCCATAGTTAATCAAGAAACATGGTTGGGAAACTCGCAAACATCAGAGAGATGAACAAAGAGAGT
This sequence comes from Nanipora kamurai, assembly GCA_036872915.1. NCBI lineage: Eukaryota > Metazoa > Cnidaria > Anthozoa > Scleralcyonacea > Helioporidae > Nanipora > Nanipora kamurai. The sequence continues at coordinate 850,784 of JBAHVQ010000534.1, read as the reverse complement.
GGGCGGTAGTTTGGAAGGGACCTGACCGTGCACAAATCTTTCGTTTCATGGTTATTAATATTTAAACAACAAGGTTGGTCGGTACAAAGCAAACATTCCAATTGGTTGATTCCTTCATTATTTATGATTTTTTTAGTATTTAGTCGTGCACAAACATGAACAATAAATTAGAACGAGTTTCCAGACCATTTCTCCATTGACTATGTAATTACCGTATTATATGATGTTTTTACAAAGAATCATGAACGAAGTCAATGTAAATTGTTACCTTTACAGATTTCTACCAAAGCAGCCAGGGTCTTCAGTCTCAACAAAGGGGTATAGGTCCACACAAGGAGCCTTCGCAGCGTTAATGAGTTGCTGTAAGTTTCATGACCAAGACCAGCATCTGTCAATTGTTGTTGTTGAGCTTCAAAGACAGCTATCAAGCGGTAATACTCGGTCAGTTCCAGCTGTAAGGCTGCACAAAAGCTTTGACCAACAAGTCCCAAGGCCTTGTCTCCAGACCTAGCATCCAGGTAACGACGGATCTTGCTGAATAACCAACCCAACTCAGATAGTTTATTGACCAATTCACGAGTTGAAAAGGGTACACCAACACTACGGTCAATTCTGAATGCATCGTCTACTTGATCGTATTTTATTAATTTGCCATCAATTCCTTGGAAGACGTAAATTAGGTCTCTTATCAGCAAGGCATCAGACGCTTCAAACGACACTGTGATTTGAATATCAACAAAAATTATGAGATAACGACAATAACAAGTTCTAGAATCAAAAAGTCTAGAACAAAAAGTCTAGATAGCAGTTTATAAATAGGAATTTAGTTTCCTCCTACTGCTATCCTCCCTATGTCCCTTATAGTTTATATATTATATTTATTCTTTATTATTATTTATTATTATTACTTTTATTATTTTTGTTAATAGGGAAAGATTTATTAAATCATTAAATTAAATCATTAAATCATTAGATGAAAAGTAATCCATTTACTGTTCTTCGTATAAGTTTAAAACCAAACAACTTTTCAAATTTACTTACAATATAAACATAACAGAGACAATTCAAATTTCAATATAAATCAAAATAAATTACAATAACAATACAAATTACAAAGCATACACAGTATAACACAAATAACACAAGACATATGTTAAATACGATACATTATATAAATATATACAATACAGTTCGATTAATTAATTATTAATTGTATAGTATATATAGTATAGTATGTAATACAATAGTATAAATTCTTACTGTTTCCAGTATTTTCTTTGCTTTTTTTTCTGTATTCGTCCAGAGTTCGCATTTCTGGAGTTTTAAATTTACTTTCCAAACTTCCTCGAGATAAAGACGCAGTTAAGGCCTGCGCATGTTCCATTCGGTCACGTGGAAGTGAATGAATACCAGACGAGTAAAAAGATGACGGTTGATTGGAATTATTTTGTGTCGTTAAAGTAATGCTACTAATCCCACTACTACTACCACTTGATGAAACTCTTGGGACTATGATACCCTGTGATTGAGCGACTGCTGAGTAAGGGGTTGATGTGGATTCGGTGGGTAGTCCACGACCAAAGAAAGGCGGAATTCCGCCGGTCTATAAAGTATGGAATTGAATGGCATAAAGTATCCAAATTAATGATCCCCAGGAAGTAAAGATAAAACCTGAAAGTAGCGACCCCCCACCGAAAAGTAACGATACCCTGAAAGTAACGACCTCATCATAACAAATGTAAAGTAGTAACGAATGGCCGAAGGTGTTTGGGTTGAAAGAGGTGGCACTGAAATGCTATGTTTATGCGAAGTTGAAGTCCAGAAAATGTAAAACAAATTACTAAGAGAGCACGAAGGGTAACTGCTGCTACTCACACCTCCACCACTCAAAAAAAACATCAGAGAAAACTACTGCTGGAAAACACATAAGATGAGATAGTTTTTAATAAAAAAAATATGGCTGTATAATTGCATTCGTCAAGAGGTTGTTTATGCCTACCTAGGGAAAATACTGCTCCCCATGAAAAATATTACCAACAATATTATTCAACCATGATTGAGATAATGTTAACGTATTCTTCAACTGCCAATGCTTTAACAACTTATTGACAAAGTCCAACAATCATTTAACAATAGTGAACACGGTTCTATAAAACATTGTTTTTTCAGATCAAACAAACTTAAACAACGGTTTTGTTCCGAAATCCTAAAAGTTAACTAAGTCCTTACTTTCTCAATAATATGGAATAACATTGCCGCAAAATGGTATCCAACACTATTTTATAGAACATGTTGTTTTCTTTTGGCTGAAAACATCGTCATAAAATATCATCGTACGTTGTTTTACACCTTTTGCCCTTCATTAAAGCGGTGTTCATTAGGGTGATTGTCATCTTCGATGGTGCCTTTCAAACTTCAACAACGTCAATCAAATTTTAATTTCGCCAAAAGTAAATTCATTTCGTTAAAAATTTCGTTCAAATTTGTTAAATTGAAGTTCAATAACGTAAAAAACATTAACATTTATTGTGTTTCCTTAGCGTCAATCAAAATTCAATAAAAACTACTGTATAGGCGAATCAACAATATTGTGCTCTGTTTCTTACCCGTATTTCTAATGAGCTTACCCGTGATTTTAACAAGGTACTTTACCCGTTACCCGTCTTTTTGCATAACCAATAAGTTCTAAAGGATAAAACAAACTCCGAACAAGAGTGTCATCTTGATAACTCAAGATATGAGCTAATATCAAGTGAGCAACAA
>JBAHVQ010000534.1:833092-847921 GCA_036872915.1 Nanipora kamurai | reverse complement strand
ACATACATACATACATACATACATACATACATACATACATACATACATACATACATACATACATACATACATACGTGCATGCATGCATGCATACATACATACATTAATAAGTTAAAACCTTGCAGCCTGAAAAGACCGGCTGAATTGCGATCAACTTTACAAAACATAGGTTAAATATTTAATATGTATATATGGCTAAAAACGAAGACCTATCCAAAAAATATTTCCTTATTTGAATTAAATATTAAAAAACCGTTTTAAGTCTATTAGTTTCATAGATAGGCTTTTCAAAAAAAAAATTTGGTAGAAGACTATATAGTCTGATCAGTATTACCTACAATATCCCTTAGACAAACTAGTAGTTAAAATTTCTTTTCGATCACATAATGCATTTAGATTTGCTATCTTCAGTGCATCAGTGTATGAAAACGATGGGTATATTATGTGAAGGGGCACGCTTTTGTAATTTTTCCAAGTCGTCAGAAAGATATTGAGGCAGAGCAGTATAGAAAACGTACACAAATAAGATAAAAGGATGTTAAATCATTTATTGCAACTTTAGCTCACTTCAGCTGCCGAAGAAAGTAGAGTCTTGATGGGGCTTTCTTTACGACTTCTGGAATGTTTATTCCATCTCAGATTATCAGAAATGTTCAAACCTGAGATTTTTGCACTTGAAACGATTTCAATTGGCCTTTGATTAACAACGATAGGGTCGAAAGAGGGTTTCGGCCTAGCAAATGTGATACGAAGCTCTTTTATATTTAGTCTTATTGAGCTGGAATTTATCAGTGCTTGATTTATATGTCAATTCATCAACCGATGTTTGTACAACGCTTGCCTCATTCTTGCGTACCGTCTCAGCCATCGAGGTGTCATCAACGCACTTCCATAATCCACCATCTGCTACGTTAAGATTGTTAATCATTATAATGAAGAGCCACTTACCTAGCTTACTACTAAAATATTAGATACGAGAAAAAAACTTAAATACGAATAAAATTGAATGGCAAAACGTTTAGTGTTTTTGCCTCTACGTTGTTAAAGTTCACTATATCGTTGACATTGTTAATCGAACTTTCGTCAAGTACTGGATGTACGCATGCTTGTGACAAGCTTAAACCTTTTCTGATCCCCCGACGGGAATCCCACCCGTGATCTCCTGATCGCCCGTAAAACGGGTTCGATTCCCGTCAGGGACTTAACAAACTTTACTGAGGCTGGGGGGCACAATGGCCCCCAAATGGTTGAATTTTTTCGAGGTCTCTCGGCATGTAATGAAGATAGAAACAAAAAACTGGTGACTTTTCGTAAGTTTTATGAGTAAGGTGGCAACCACATTTTGAAACATCGTTTTTCCATATTTGGCTACTAAGATGCCAATGCTTAATGCTTATCGCTGTGCAAATTATTAACTTCGACACTGTAAAATCTTGTGCACTTTACGCCCTCTTTATTTTTTATAAGATTGCCAAGGTTGAAAATACAGTCTTTAATTGAAAAAAACTCAACTTTGCATCATTTTTTGTCAAAGGAAAACTGACTAGAAAACGAACAAAAAACATCATCAAAAACGGGAATTTCGTGACGTCATGTGTAGATCTTGCTCCAGTTATAGTTCCTACCAAATTTTATCAAATTAACTTGAATAAAGATTTTAGAGAGAGGGGCCGAAGCGCCTCCCCAGTCAATTTGAGGTCAAAAAAGCCCAGCCTGGGAAGGGTTAAGCTTTCCAGAAGCATATCTGATTGTTATACCAGTTTTGTTGCCTTTTAAAAATATATTAAACAAGACTTTCTTGGATTTCAAAAAATCCTTATTGCACTAATCTAGTCTTTGCAAATGATGACGTCATCAGCAAAAATTCTAATGTTTATGTCAAGCAAATGGCAAATGACAAAGTAAAACACCAACGGGATTCTTCAATTATCAACCTGCTCCCATTTGACAAGTGAACGGTTTTTTTGTTTAGGAGCGCCATGCGCCAAAATTTATTACTGATCAACTGCTCACTAGGTCACGGGGGAATACAAAGAAGTAACTGCTTTTCTTCTAATTCTTTTTGGCGAAGACGTGTTAAGATGATTGATCTAAAAGAGCCGAATAAGAAATGTTACTGCACTTCAATCATTTTTGAATGAAAAGACTACATATAAACATAAAACTATAGAAAGTTAACGCAATTCTAATAAGGTATCGTGCAGTTATATCGTTCTGGCTACAGCAATGCAGTAACCAGGCCACGCTGGCAGTAAAGACGAAATATAGCGGACGTTATTTCTCTTTATTCACTTTCAGCTTCAGATAGTGATAGTTCTATTTTTTATTTGTATTCAATTTGATATCCGACAAGTGCGTGGTATGCAAGAAATAATAAACTGCTTAGCGGAGTTTTACCCTATGCAAAGTAAATTGTTTGAACCTGTGAGAATCAGTTAGTATTCGAAGATGATCCACTAGGTTAGAGTAGTCTTGAGGAGGACTAGTTACGTTGACTGGCGTTTTGACGGCCTCAGCGGTGGTTATGGAGATCATCGAGGCCGTCGAAACATCACTCAGTATGCCACTTTTACTCCGACGAAGGGCCGTCGCTCGTTTTTTTTGGTTTTTTTTTGTGTGGGTGTTTTTGTTTGGGTTTTTTTACCTCGCTTTTTATTAATCCTAAGTTTCTGCGTTTCCTTAACCCATTCGGTTTTCTACACGTCGTTCAAATCTGCCTACTCAGCACTCTACTTTACTCTATAGTGGTCTTCTTCCAACACATAATATTACCATATGTATTTGTTAGTGAGGGGGAGGCCAATGAAATTGCACCTCCTTAAGACGTTATGAAATTACAGCAGCTTTTCGACTTCACTCAAACTTAGTTCGCTGCATGGCCGTAGCGAGCGAGAGTGTGTGGAGTTTCACATTCCCCAACAATTGGTGATGATAAATTTCAGGTAAATCTCAGGTGAATTTGCTCAAAAATTCAGTCGTCAAACTGGTCCAGCTGAGGTGACTATTTCGCACGTTTTTACTCTTGTATAATAAAGACGTGACGGCTAACACAAGTGCCAGGCTATTCTGTGTAAAGGAGTTTTAATTACTGTTTATAAAGTAAAGGTTTTTGTAACGCTACTGGACAATTGTCACGTTTATTGGATTCTTTAATCTTTATGGATACTTTATTAGGCTTTGCTTCAACAAAATACTTTGACTAATGACCGCCTAGAAATGCGGTTTGTCATTGAAATTTATTTAGCTGGTCAGAGCAGCTAGCCATTGTTTCGTGCCCTGAATCTTATTTTGGACAGACAAGGAATTTAATATGCATTAATGCAGCACATGTACACTGGACGTGGATTAGAACACGTTTTAAAGGATATTCTTTAAAATAATTATGCTTTAATTATAAGATATATTGGGAAATATTTTCAGGTAAAATAATTGATAAAGTAAAAAATCAAGTAGATCTATCTGGTCTACCCCCCCAAAATGAATAGTGGTCGGAACAGCCCTGGTTCGCTGCACTTTAGTATTGTGGATGTGCGAGCTTGAATATACGGCAGACGATACTGGAACATTTGTGATGATAAAACCCTCCGTAAATGTTTCTGTGCCTTATGAGAGAAAAAATCCTGATTACCAGGCATCAGAAAGTTGAGGGTTTGGTTCACGTCTGTGTTTCACAAACGTTTTCTAAGGATTTGAATTTCACGAACGTTAGTGTATTGTCAGTCAGATGATATTTCTAGTACAATTGACAATTTAAGTTAACATTACCCGTCTGTGAGTAATAAATGATGATGTTGCAAGAAGACCCTGGGAGTTATCATCCAAAAGAATGGTAAGCCGGATAGAAACATCTGGGTAATTAAACCAATAAATTGGCAATTCTGTTGAGAAACATAATTGAGGAAACACTGAAGCGAAAACGTTGTTTTTGATTTAATTTTGTTTGCACGCAGCACACATGTTTCGAAGGAGTGTCTTGTTCAAACTAAAAAAGAAATGTTTTGGACAATCGAGATACATTCTTGCTTGCCAGAAAGAGTGTATATTTTCAGCGGCACGGCAACTTATATTCTGTACTTGCATTGGCCAAGATTAGTAGGCCACTTGTTGGCTACAGCGTTTCCGCATTAATCTTACGAATTTTTCCAGACTTCCAATCAATTTAGTTTTCCGCAGGGTGTTGCTTCAAAAGGAGGAAAACAAAAGCGCAACTGTTATGCTATCTTTTTATCTATATCTGCGTACATCTGTTCATATCATCGTAACATAATGTTCTGGTGTTAGGAAAGTTTACAGATAAATGTAATGTTGTAGTACATCAATGTTCGATAAGTCAATTCATGGCTGGAGAGGACCAATTCATCAGATACTATAATTATAAATGAAGTAATTACAAAAAGAACTAATGAGCTAATCACCGTCCGGTAGTGACTTTGTTAAGCGATCACACTGCCTGAGGTACGCCGACGAAGCTAAGCTACTCAAGCCTGTTCGTGTTAATGAGACAGGCTAGTACATATGTATTATGTGAAGCAGATTGTAAGGCAAGAAATCTGACATAAAACACTCAGGTTGACAGAGGAGACGCTTAATTCTATCCTCAGATAAGAAGATTAATCGCTCTGTTCGAAACACTATAGTCTTTGTTGCTATATCCATTCATTTGATTTTTTAACTTCACCTTTTTTAACCTTATCATCTTCAGTCCCTTGTGGTGTCGGTGAACATTAAATTGATTAGTGCTGTTAGTCAAGCAATTACTAGCCCCGCTATTACGGTAATCAAGAGCCTGTCAACAAATGTATACTAAATATTGTCTTTCAAATATTTCTTGACGAATAGTGGTATCAACAACAGCATATTGCTTGTAAACCTTGAAAGCTTTTGGCAGTACCATTTTTCGTCATATGCGAATCTTGTCTTCAAAAGTATTTGTCAAAATGCATGACCCTGAAACAAGTCTTGACAGCTTCTCGAACTAGTAAAGGATTGTAAAGGAAAACAATCGTGAGAAAAAGTCGAATCATTAACCAGCCGTCATGTCGACTTGGTATGCTTGGATTTCGTACAAGTACGTCAACGGGAACCTTTAAATAGACCACGATCCATATATTGGCTTACACCAGCTGAGCGAAGAAAAGATTGTATTATTATTATGTATTAACAAACCAAACAGCGGGTATCTCTTGCCAAATAGGAGGAAAACCGGGTTACAGTGATGGTTGTGTTGATTAATGAATATAATCTATGAAAAAATAAAAATTCATTTTGATAAACGGAAGCTACCCTCTCTCTCTCTCTCTCTCTCTCTCTCTCTCTCTCTCTCTCTCTCTCTCTCTCTCTCTCTCACACACACACTCACACTCTCACACACACACACTCTCACTCTGAGATCCTTACGCAACAAAAACTTGCCGAACATTGCTCAGTTACTTATTTAATTAACTCCCTTGGAACAGTGACGGGCATATGTTTTCTTTCATTGATTTTCTCTGATGCAAATATCCTACCTGGACTACAGCCAGGTATCTCGCGTCGTTTAGGGTTCGAATTCTCTTGCCAGAGCATATCGAACAAAACCGCAAATTGTTACTCCTGTTGTCTTACACAGCACGTGCTGAAATTAACACTTCCTGCGATTATTTAAAAAGTGCCACACTCATTTTACATTCGTTTCCTCACTGCGAAAACGGAAAACCTATATAGCACATTGCGAAAATGACATCGGAAAAGCGTCAGTTTCACACGTGAATTTGATTTGTGAAGAATCAGTCGTACTCCTGGAGTTAGTCGCCCCACGAATTATGTTTCCTATTCTTCAAAATACATACACATGCTTTACTTAACCGGAAGTAAACCTTCATGTAAAACAATGAAACCGTCTCCGTCGTTGCAGTCAACTATTTATAGTCATCACTGTTAAAAATCAAAAGGTTTTCTGGTTGGCTACGGTCGAATAACCACGAGTGAGCGGCCTGGCCAACTTTGTCTTCTGTTGAGAGAGTGAAAATCTGAATTGGTAGTGGAAAATGAAGTTGAATTTATGGTGGACTGTTATTAATATATTTATCACCATTAGTTCTTTGACGGTTTTTTATGGAACACATTTTTCTGTTCGCGCTGCTTCTTGTTCAGGTATAGTGTTTCTTAGTTTACTCAAACGATGGTATTCCATTTAAATTGTCATAAAAAGTATCGATATGTTTCTCTTGCGGGTACCAAAACACATCTGTATTTCCTCCTACCTTATAGATACGCAGTTATGAACGTCGTAGTTTGTAAGCACGAAACGTTGTACGGTTCAAAGAACTACTAACCTGCGCAAAGTTGCGTGACTGGGATATCTAAAGCTTTTTGTTTACATGACAGTCCCATTCATTTATTTATTTTCGCAGTAAATCGTGCATTTAAAATCGATATAGCTCTGGATTCTGTCGTTAATAACTGAAATATCTAAAATTGTCATAAAATCTTTAAATGAGGCATGAGAAAGGAACCGTAATATGGGAGAACTCTGCGTGCTAACCTCTATTAAACCCCCGTGTTTACATATTTTGTCCGGGTTGTATTACAGAGCCAAATGTGATAGAAGCAGATATCCTTGGGGATAAAGAACCTAATAACCGTAATCGTAGAGCAGCGACAGCTTACTTGAAGAAGCTCTGGCCTGGTGGTGTCATTCCTTATGTTATCGCTGATTCATTTGCAAGTGAGTACAGTCATTTGAATCGAAAATTGGCATCTCCGGCTCCTACAATGGGCAGCTGAGGTTGGTTTGACAACATTAGGCGTTCATTATGACAACAACACACAGACAAACTATCATCAACCTTTGACCTTGGCGTAGAGCCATGCGTTAGAGCCAAACTTTGTTTAACTTTTTAAACAGTCAAGTTTTTTTTTCACATTTCAGTTGCGATGTTTTTGCACCTTATTAAGATTTCTAAATTTAATCAAATCACATATCTTCATGCCAAGAAAACGTCTAGCAAATAATCGCGCCTCTAATACTCTGTGATAAGTCATATCTTACAAGACGTTTCATCTAATTAAGGTTAATCTATCAAAAAATTGAAAACTGATCGGAAACATCCATAAAATTTATCCTACAGGAGATCTTCTATAGACTTATTAATTTCTTTTTTAATCTTTGTCTTTGATGTTTTGTGTTTTCATTTTTCAGAACCTGAAATGTTTTCGTCAACATTTTCTTTCAACAGAATAACATTTCATTTACATTGAAAAACACAGTCATGTTTTCAAACATTCTGTACAAGTAGTAGTATCACTTAACACTGTCCATACCTTAAATTTATTCGAAAGGTCAGGCTTTCAAAGTACTCAAACTTTCAGAGGTTATCACACAGCCCGTGTTACACGGGACTTGGCAATTATCAGTTTTGACCTAACTTCCATGTCCAACTGCCAGTTGTTTAAATGTGAACTGTTTCACGGCACCGGCTGGTCTACCAAGGTCCTAGAAAATGTCTAACCTGTTTTATTTGGATAAAAAAAAGGTCGCTTGGAATATAACTTTGGAATTCTCATTAACCTCCAACTTTCATTTCCACTCGGTAAATCAAAAGATTTTTTTCGTATTTTGCTTTAGATAGAGGTTTTTTAAGAGTTTTAGAAGATACGTTTTTATTCAACTTAATTTCTTATAAATGTATTGCTGACTATATTACATTTCTATATGGTGACGCTCTATTCAGGTCCGCATCAACACCGTTACACTAAATATCTTTGTTGGGTAAATTGTAATATTCTCAAAACACTATTTATGTGACTTTGCTATTTTTTAAGCTTGTGAATTCCCTTATTTAGTGTTATTTATGTACTTGGGCATTTGGAAGATATCTTTAACAGTAGAGAGAAGGTGTGCAGTTGTTATCTACTAAAGATCCCGGACTCCTTTTTGTCACATGTGGGTTCGTGTGCTATCTGCGTTACCTGATTTGAATGAAAGCCTAAACAGATGTCAACAATCTAGAGTAAATAATGCGCTCACCGGCTCATGTGATTAATCCATCACCTGAGATTTAGAATTAACATGATCATTCAAATAAGACCGAACAACGGAATCAGATTTAAAAACCATGGGGCGAGTAGGAGACAAAGCTTTTAAATTGCTACATTGATGGAGGTAAAATGGTACATTCGTATACCAAAACAAAAGATTGCCAAGGTGGACCACATAATTCGTAAACTGATTAGCGTAGTTGTGGATTAGAGAAAAATCTGGAGAATATAGACTTGCGGTTGTCTAAAGATAGTTACACTGAAAAGGAGAGTTTCCTTTGGATGGGGTGTGAATTACTAATGATTTATTGAGCAATTTTGAGCTGCCAAAAGGCAACAGATTGAATAGAACTATCAGGCATTTTGGATAAGCAACTTTATGTTGATGTTAGGTATTGACTCGAGTAATTTTTGTCCAGACATGAAAATTAATAAAAAAAAATACTTGTTGAACTGTACAGGAATGTTTACACGTCTTAACTCTTTTCATTCCATATCCGACTCTTATCATTTTACACTGGCTACAGCCGGACGGTGTTTGTCATCAAAAAGAAATATCTCGGACAAGCAAAGAGCTTAGGCCACTCTACATGATTATTTACCTACGACTGTCATACCATCTGGTACAATTTTACCTTCAGAACTGGGAAGCTCAATTCCGGCACGTGACTCACTCTCAACTGGCAATACTGTGATGCATTCGCAAAACTCTTTTGAGAGGATCAAATTCACGAGGATGACCATCGTGTGGATCAATCTGTAAACATTGCGGCAAAAAGCCATGCGCGTGCACGAATACCACTGTGTTTTATGATTATCCGACAGCTTAACACATTTTTTCCTAAAACAAGAAAGCCACTGAGTAATCCGTACATGATTTTCGTGATAGCAATCTAAAACATTGTGGACTTACCCATTTGTAATTTTCATACGCCACTTTGAACTGAAAAATAATGAAAAATATTTGGCTTTGACAAAAACGACAAACATTCTCCACTTTTCATTCTGTTAACTGTCACACCATGTGAAGTTTAAATTTGAAGATAATTTTCTTTGAAATTTAATGATATTGCGGTACGCTTCAAAGTTTCGGGATTGAAATGATAAAAAGAACCTAAACATTTAACATAACTTGGCCTGGCATTGTTAATTCTCACACGTAAAGAAGTATCCAGGTAATGTGCTTGTAAACAGACAATAGCTTGAACATGATTTCGTCGATTTTTGTTAATTTTATTCAGCATTCCTTAAAGATATGAAGACACAAATTGATGGGAGGCAAAAGGGGGTGAAGAAGAGTACTGTAGACTAAGAGGTTCAAAGGGCAAGTGTGCTGTTGTGCCTGAACAACAAGCAGTTTTGTTTCCGTTCCCGAGCACCGCTCTGGCACACCTTGTCTGAACTGGGCCAAAGCATTTTTTATTTATACAGGAACCGTAACAGTTTTAATCAAGCTCTTCTTCCAAGAGGTACAGTAACGTGCATCACTCATGGGTATTCTTAAAGTGCTATTAAAGTTGTTTTTATGATGGTTTTTCAATCAAAAATATAAATTTTCATGTTGTGACCTTCTCAAAAGTTATTGCTTTCTTGATAAATTTTACTAAAAGTTATTCTGAAAAATACTTTATATTTTTCATATGTCAAGTCAGTTAATAGAGATTAGTAGATCTACAACGTTATCTTGAACGACGACGCCCTCAAGGGTTTAGCATTAAAAAAAAATCGTGATTATTTGACTACTGAATTTGAAACTTGTGGCTTGTTTATAACTTCAAAACGATGCGGCACCTCTAGAACGACTACCGTCGCCCAACTAATGAAAAATCTTACATTAAAATAGAAGCAAACATGTAGAACAATCCTATAACAAGATTAAATTTTATAAAGCACAAAATGTATTTTGTCAAAGTGGGTGAAAGTAGCATTGCTTTTCTTTTAATATGAGACGGCATAACAAGAACAATTCATGATTGCCAGCCATTTGATCAATATTAAAATATCATATTTTGCTAAGCTCTAGAATTTCAAACGCTTACAGCTAAATATTTCTTCAATGCGTCATCCTGATTTCAACAGGTTTGATTTTATACAAAAGATAATCCCATGCTACTAATGAAAACAGAAGTATCTGGTACAGTATTTGCCCTATGAATGTCAAATATCAATTTCAGGGAAGTCAACAAAAACCTTAAATGCAAACTTTGCCATAGGATTTTCCTTAAATTATTCAAACTTCTGGGGTAAATAAAACAAATACAACCACTGAAAAACGACAGAAGGATATGTGTAGACTCCATCTCAGAAAGATTAGAGAAAAACTGTAGATTCAATTTAGGGGGAATCCCATTTCCTCAATCGGTCGGTCGAACTACCCAGAGATGGGATGTAAACCTGGTCACATGGGTGTCAGACACGTGTCCTACCAATGTATCACCAATAACAAAGAAGAAAATCTTCCGGAATGTACACATGAGTATGGCGTGTGGTGGCGGAGTTCAGTCTGTGGTTTAATGCCAAACTACAAAGTTCAACTGATATATCATTGCTCCTCCTGGTGTATATAATATTTGCCAATTGTATAATTTGTTCTTGTGGGTCACTCGAATGTTGCGATACATGTTTGGCACTCGCGCTAGTAAATCGGATAGGTCATCGACGCCGAACGATACTAATCTAGCAATCATGTATAACTGCGAGGGGCAAGGAAAGGGGGGGGGGAATTTTTAAAATTTATTGGCTCAAGATGTGTTAGAGAAGGTCAGTGTAGCCTTCATCTTATTTCGAATATTTTGTATTTCTTATACTCCAGAATACTAAATTATCACAAAATACGACTCTATTTAAGCTATTTGAAAACTTGCTATGATATCAGTAAGTAATTTTTGATTTTGATTATTTTATTCATCTCTAACCTTGTTTTATGTCTTTAACGAAAAAATGTTACTTGTCATACTATTTTCTACCAAATTTCCAGGGGGCCAAGGCCTTACCTCTACTCCCATCGGGTTTTACAGGTATTTCGTAGAACGAGGGCAATTAAAAGGCTTTTCTCAATCTCAGACGAGTGTTAGTCTGCAGAATTCTGATTGGCAGGCACAGACAGAGTTCACCACAGATCAGTGGCTTTTGCTATGATTTTTATCCAAGTTGGCGAATGTGAGTCGGACAATGGTTAAAGAATCTCATACATGATAAGAAATTTGCGAGTTCTGTTGCAGTCAACAATGTAGGAAAGTCATATGGATGATCATAGCTCGACAAAATTTCTCAGTATCATGTCCAATAGTAGCCTGCGAGTTTTTCATATTTAACTCCTTCCTGACCGTAGTGGTTCTCAGCGAACTCTGGAGACTTTAGTATTTTACTCTGGCTAACGCCAGACAATTTTATTTGTCAAGGGAGAAGTCCTCGGTCAGGAAAGGGTTAACAACACAATGGTGCAAGCAGATTGCTGCTTATAGTGTAAAAGTAGATATAAAAGCATAGCGCTGCGAGACGTGCCGCCAAACGAGTAAGGGAACTGCCGAGACTTTAGAGAAGTATGATATTAAATTGACGTCTCGAGCGAAGGCCATTTCTGGAAAAGAAACATAAAATGACACTAAAGAATGTTTTTTTAGTAGGAAAAATCATCTGATACAACATGGCCAATCAGATGGATAAAAACAAGCAACAAACTAAGTAAATGAAGGAAAGTGGTTTTGCCATTTTAAACGTCAGTCAGTAAACGGAAAAGCGGAGGACCCAAGAGATTACTAATATGTAAAAGTGAAAATAAAGAAAAAGACAAGATAATAACGAATTCAAGCCAAAGTTTTTAATTCACCCATGCTAGACAAAAACTGTAACTTAATGACAAGTTTGAGATTAGAGATTATTCCACAACTAAATTACCGGTTTTTGTCTATCATGGACCATGTACGGGTTAAAAACATTAGCTTATGTAGCTTATTCCCATGCATAGATTTTATTTTAGCTTGTATCATTTATAAAAACATTGTCTTGTATTCTTTAGTCGCTTAGATTCTATTTTAGTTTAAGACATTGATCTCTTCCAAGTTAATGAGCTTGTCTAACAAGAGCAGGTTAAAAATATTGGCTTATATTCTTTATTTCAGTAAATGCCAGATGAACACGTAATCATTAATTCTTTATTCCCTTGGCTTTTTCTTTATTTTAGCATTTACGTGTTACTATTCCCGTGTTACTATCCCCTTGTTACGCGCTGCAACTTGTCGTGTAGTGTTGCGAAAAGTAGAAGATGGTTCAACTTTTCTATCAAGTTGTCTCGCAATTTGTCGTTGCGATTTAAAACTGAGGCAAAAATGTGATTATTTGTTATGAACCTACCAGTGTACCACTTAATTCTCTCAATAACACCCAGGCCCGTTTGTCTTGGGTTCTTTTCTCCCACCTTTAATGCATACACTTTAGAAAGTTTACCATGTTTGAGCGATTGAACAACAGACGTTTTCAAGTAACCGACAATAACTGCATGGAAGAACTGGTGAGATAAATTTATCCTAACGGAATAAGCGTTAAATTGTCGCTAAAAAATTTCGTGCAATTAAAATGAATTAACCAAGCTGGCATTTTCGCAATTAACTTGATTGCTCATCTCCAAGAGCTGCTGCCCGGAAACCTGAGTTTAAACCTTGCTCTAGTCATCTCTTTTTTTTTTTCAAATTGACTTTTTCAGGGGAAATTATTCCAGAACGTTTCTCCAGCAAGCTTAAGCAACAGGCGTTCATAAATATTGGGAAGCGTATTTTTTTAATAGAATTAGATTTATCATAAAATTGACGGAAATGTTGTTGACCATCTTGCGATATTCCGTTTGGAAAGATATGTTATTCATATAAGATGAAGCTATTTCCCGAAAAAAATATTTTTTGAATGTTAAACAGTAATGAGTGCATGTGATAGTTTGGTGTTATTGGTGATGACACGTGAAGGTCTGTCATGCTCATTTCCATAGAAAAACGATTTCTATCACATATCTTAATCAATTAAATATCTATTCACATATCTTTCCTCATATCCACATATCGTCCACATATATTCCACATATCTATTCACATATCACTTATCTATTCACATATCTATTCACATATCACTTATCTATTCACATATCTTACTCAATTAAATATCTCAAGAATAGAGCAAGACATTTAAACGCGGTCAATGTCAATCCGTATCACTTGCAGTACCTATGCAACCAAGACAAACTTAAATTTTGTTTCATATCCAGTATGAATAAAATGAAATAAATTTAATGTCCTTCTCTTTTAGATCAAACTGCGACTCTAATTCGTGAATCCATGGACCACTGGCAAAGTTACACGTGCTTAGATTTTGTTAAAAGAACTGTTCAAAAAGACTATCTATATATATATAGTGGAAAGGGGTAAGGCAGTTATTGTATAACATGCCATCACAAGAATTTAATTAACGAATACGTTGAAGTCAAAATCGATACTCTCACAAATAATGTGAGAGTACAGTGATGCGTACAGTTGAAACCCGGCACAGACTCTAACACATGAAAGTAATTCAAAGATAATTAACGAAAATCTAAAGAATAAGGCAAGAGAAATTGCAGAGTAAAACTTTGCAGCAAAACCTAAATCTTGTAGCCTGGTATTCACTGGTATTTTAATTTAAAGGCATTTTAAATTACTCGTATTTGTCGTTCAACATTTAAAAATAGTAAAATATTCTGGTAAACATATAATAAAGCCATTTTGATGAAATTTTGTTTATTCGATGGTATCATAAACTCGTTTGCTTGAACCTCCCTCTTTGGTTTTACGATAGAGGGGGTACAAGCGAGCGAGTTTACGATAATATATATATAAGGCCAAAATGAAAAAAGGAAACTGCATTACCATGCTTCACTTTGAAGGTTAGTAGCCATGTGCTTCGGCAAGATGTACATGATGATTTTAACATCAATGAAACTTTGGTTAAGTTTCAAGGCTAAGTCTTTCATTCAGGCTCTAAGTTTGGAGCTTAAATTCAGTCTAATAGTAGACTCGATTCACAGGAAACCATTCTGAATTGCTGGGGATTTGTAGTTAGTATGGTTAAACTGCTGACTATCATACTAAGTATCGATCTATGAAAAACGTATTTCCGCGGTGTTCATGTACGTAGGGGAGGATTGGCCCACTGCTACAACCGAAAAATTTCAGACGGAACACGGACGGTTTCAACAGGCTACTCGCAACACCGCGACAATGAAATATTTCATTCTATGGAATAGCCTGAGCATTCGTACTACTGTATTAGTCCGATGTCGGACTTAGAGTCACGTAATAGGATTCGGTTGTTGTGTTAGAAAAACTGGCGTAATTCAAAAAATGTTCCACGCAAGGCGCTTAACCGCTGGCCATAATACAGTGGCTCCATCCTTTATCTTTCTTATGGAGAACGAAGTTTGATGTATGGGATGGTAACACTTTAATATGTTGGCCCTTTTGCCAAGAACTTCTGGTAAAAATTTTAGCGTTAGTCCGCCTTTGTTGGTAAGCATCTCAAAAAGTTAACCGACATGCTTTCCTTTTTAAAACGATGGAGGGTGCAGGTTCGTCATACGTACTGCCTAAGCGGAAGTCACGATATGATAATAATGATTCAAATACTTAATGCTGAACACAAACTTGGTTCATGTGGGAGCTAGGTAAATATCAGACGACCGGTGGACGTTCGTCATGTTCGTTATCTCAGGAAAACGATTTCTGAGTCCTAGACGGGAATCGAACCCGCAACCTTCTGATGACCGGTGAGACGCTCTAACCATTGAGC
>JBAHVQ010000534.1:792626-824523 GCA_036872915.1 Nanipora kamurai | reverse complement strand
TATCAAGATGACACTCTTGTTCGGAGTTTGTTTTATCCTTTATTTCTTTAAGTTGTCGGCTGGTTCTGGATTTTGAAATTTACTCATGAGAGCTTTCGACTATTTCTGCAAGACAAGATTTGTTCTTTATTCTTTGAAGATACAAACAATGATTTTTTGAATTCTAGCAAGAATTTTACAAATATAGGATGGCATTAGCGAACAGCGTGCTTATAGTGCTCAGGCAAAATCCCCATTCAACAGGAATACCTCAAGAACGCTTCGCAGTTGAATAAATTCATATGAGGTGTTTAAACGAGATATTGTTTGTTATATTAATGATCTCCACATACACAAATAATAACATGAAAAATGGCCAATATTTAAGAAATATCGCAAACATGGACTTAGGTACCTTACGAGGAATTTTTCTTCTCTACTTGAATCACATTCTTCAGTAAATAAAAAAACCTCTAAGTAAAAAATCTAAAACAGGTAAGCAAATAAACATATGAACAAATGACAAAAAAAATGAATGAATGAACGAATTAATAAATAAACAAATGAATAGACAGACAAATGAATAGACAGATCAGACCGACGAGTAACTAGGTTGACACAGGCAGATAGGCATATGTCAACTTAAGCTGGGTTTAGACACTGCAGTTAATTGGGCTGATTTCTTGCTTCCATGAATGTTTAGTTGAGAAGGAGTCAATAGAACGCTCCTTGGACTCAAATTAGCCGTCCTTTTGTTAATTGCCATGCACCTAAACCATTAATCGTAGTGTGTAAATTTACCCTTAGACAGGTAGAGAGACAGAGTCAGACAGATGAATAGACGTCTCACTGACAAGTCTAGAAGGACTAAATTGGTCCTTGAAGGTCTTCGAAAGGTAATAGTATTGTTAAGGTATCACCGATTTTTTTTCTTTCTCAGGTGTTGTTCTTACGTTGGTAAACGAGGTGGTAAACAGAAATTATCCATAGGACTAGGATGCGATTCTTTTGGAATTATTGTTCATGAATTAGGGCACGCTGTTGGATTCTGGCATGAACAGAGTAGACCTGATCGAGATAATTACGTGAAAATATTATACCACAATGTTTACAGACGGGATCGGCATAATTTTAAGAAAATGAGGGAGAAGGATATTAATTCACTTGATCAGGTAGAATGATATGTTTCTTGATGTTATACTGAATGATTTATAAAATAGTTCCTTTTGAGTTAATCCTGTATGTGCTCTACACCTCTTGTTTCCATGTTTTTATTTCTGATTCTCAAGATATACTAAATACAATAAATACATTTTTAAAAAAATAATTCTGTTGTTTATTTATTCAATTAAAATATCTAATGTCCTTGGTTTTTGTTCTCTTCTTTTTTTGTTTGTACAAGCGATATGATTTCAAAAGTATTATGCATTACGGATCAACCTTCTTTGCCAAGGAAGCTGGTCAGGACACTATAGTGCCAAAACTACGTGGGATTAAGAAAGACGATCTTGGGAAACAATACTTCTCGCGCTATAGATATGCCCTTAGTGACCAGGATATCATTCAGACAAACCTTTTGTACCGTTGCAACATTTTTAATGGTACGTATCCACATTGAAATGATATTGACTAGTTAGCAAATGACGACAAGGTACAAGTTCACGGCAACCCGGTGAAAGATCCGACATACCAAAATGCTACTCTGGTTTGTAAATGTTATGAACAACGTAACTTAAAGAAATTACCGTTACGTTCAAAAAAGGAGTTACGTTCATAAAATTTACAAACCAGAGCAATATTTTGATATGTCGGATAGTTAGCACATGTTTTCAAATAATTAAAAATTGCACGAATTTCTTGAAAGATTTTCAAAAACTGACATTAACAGGGTCATCACGAATTGAACATAATTGGATTTGTAACAAGAACATGATTGCACGGAAACGATTCAGCCAAAAAAGAACGCTATTTCGAATAAAGTTTTCCATCTTGGCTTGAAGAATTGTCACCAATGTTTTTTCACAATTTTGTGTTTACTTATGAAAGCCCCCTTTGTTTTAGTATCGAAAAGAAAATTTACGTTTACTGCGTGTTAAGAAACAGGCATTTGCTTAGCAAACAACTTTCGCCAAATTAGATTCAGGTACTGAGTTAGATAACTGAAAGGTGCTCAACTCCGGCGGTCACACGTTTGAAGGTCACGTATTTGACTGCCAAAAGGGCATAGAAATCTTATTTGATTTTAAAACTTTAGAAAAAAGCATACTTCCTGGTGATTTGCAAACACCAAGCCACATGCATGAACAACATGTATATTCTATAAAACTATGACCATGATATGCGCCAGTATATTCAAATGTTCAAGGTCAAAACTTGCGCATGCTGCACGTTCTGTTTTCTAAAACCCAAGAAGGTAGGGAAACTGCCAGAACTAAAGTGAAGGGCGTTTGTCGAAGTGAAACGGAAAATGACATAAAAACTAGGTAGTGTTTTATCGATATGAGTTGTAAATGATGGAAAGTCATTTGCTATATAAAAACATTGATCAGTTTAGCGAATATGCAAGGACTTGACAGAGGCCCCAAGGGAATGGTTGTTCGCAAAGATAAAAGAGAAAACCCAAGGAAATAAGGGAGACAAGCTAATGAATTTTTATCTGACCGTTCTAAAAAAAAAACCCAAAACATTAACCTGTGGGGAGAAAAATGTCACTCAGAAAATTTTACAATAAGGAAATAAGGAATACAAGCCAATATTTTTATCCACTAATGCCAGACAAATCATTGGCTTGTGAAGAGTTAAGTGACATAAATTAAAATAAAAACTAAAAAAAATTCCAAGGGGAACAAGCTCACATGCTAACATTTCTATTTGCTTATGCTAGACAAAAATCGTAACTTAGTGAGAGATTAAATCAGAAAGAAGTATTCACTGATGGGGATAAATTGTTCCTAAGACCTGTGCACATGGTCCCGGTAGGCGAGCTGGCCCGCTGAGCGGGAGGAATAATTTATTGTGTTCGTATGGTACTTTCTATCTCGCCTACCGGGATAAAATTGGATTCATGTACACGTAATAATTTAATAATGATGAAATAATTTAATAATCAACGTTTTTATGCATTTACATTGAACACAACGGAAATTTTAATAGGAAAATAACTGTGGGGCAAGATCCTCGATAAGTGGGCAATCCCGTTTCCCGGATCAGATGAACAGTCCCCTAGTTTGAAAATGAGACGTCTTACTTGTCTTTTGAGACTATTTGCTCCGAAGTTTGTAAGATGGCACAGATATTATCAGCAAGCAAATGGTTAGTAGTATTAAAATGCCGTGAAACGACATTTTAAAAGCACTAAATGTTCTAGTATTAACCATTCATTAATGGCACCGATATGAAAATCTGTACCATCTCACAAATTTCCTGGGGTAATGATAGCCGCAACAGAGCAAAAAAGATGGTCTCCTCGGCAATTTTAGTCTTTATTTTAATTTGTCATTTTTTATCCCTTCACAAGCCAATGATTTGTCTACCATGGGTGGATAAAACCATTGGCTTGTATTCGTTAGATTTTTTAGTGACATTTTTCTCCCCAAATGTCAATGTTTCGGGTTTTATTTTCCAGCATGGGCAGATAAAAAACATTCGCTCATCTCTCTTATTCACTGGGTTTTCTTGTACTTTATCTTTTACATATAACCATTTCCTTGGGGCCTCTGTCGGTTTTCCTCCCCCTTTCGGTTACCTGATCAACGTTTCTAATTTCTACATTCTAATTTATATACACAATTAGCTTGTTATTGGTTTTTCAATCCTATTGGTCGTCTTTTTGTCACATGACTTTTTCTGTCTATTTTCATGTCATTTTATGTTTCACTCCGACTGTTGTTTCACTTTGCTGGAAACGTAAGTTTTTCTACAGCTAAGTTCTGGTCATTTCCCTATCCTTTTGGTGTTCTAGAAGTCATTTAAAAATGCCTACGCCGCACTCTATCTTTATATCACGGTTTGTTTTGTTGTTTTCTAGAAAATGGAGGAACAATCTTTGCAAAATCAGGAAGTTTTCACTCGCCCAATTACCCCAATCCTTATCCAGTATCTCGTGATCGTGTATGGATCATAACGACAGAGAAATCTCCGAACAGTTCTCTCACTTTGTTCTTTGACAAGTTCTCCGTTGGCAGGAACGACGGCACGGGAATATGTAAAAATGACTATCTAGATATCAGAAACGGGAAAGGATTCTTATCTCAACATCTAATTCAACTTTGTGGCAGCGAGATACCTGACCCTATTACAGTATTAAGTGGAAGTATTTATGTGAGACTTCGCTCAATGTTGCCACTCCATAAATCTGCTGGTCTGAAACAAGGTTTTTCAATTCGATTTAAGACAAATGGTTAGTATAAAAAATATTATGTCTAGAGTTGTATGACCCAAAAATATAGGCAAGAGAGTGGTGAGCTCCTCGATTTAAATGTGACATCCTGTTGAAAAAGTGGGTGTAAAACTGTGATCATTAACATTAAAACTACCTAAAAAAAAGAAACTAAAAAAAAACTAAAAAGTTTTGTGAAAAATCATTTCACTGAGTAACGGGAAGCAGTAGATATTTACAAAACCCCCTCTATAAATTTCAAAAATACGCTATAAACAATTGACCACTTGTTACGCCCACGTAGATAAATTTTTGCCCCACACAACACCTCAGGTTGGCGACGGGCCTGCAAACATGACTAAAACATTGCCAGGTCACGTCTTTCGTTGAACCATAATCTGAATACACTTTTTACCACCTTGGTTGTTTGACTAAATGAACAAGATCCGAGATATATACGTGTTGTGGTTCGATTTTAGCCTTATACGCAATTTTTTTGCACCAAGTCAGTATAAATAAATATATTTTTGAAGAAATTATTGAAGAAAAATATCTTCTTGGTCTCCGCGAAGGTTTTTCGTTGATTAACTCTCTGTTTTAGAACCGTCTATCACCGCTCAATAAATTTGCTTGCCAGAACTAAAGCTTAACCTCGACAGAACGTGACAAAACTGGTGCTTAATTTCAACAATGTTGCGTTTGATATCAACCAACTGATAAGTGGTGCATCTATCAAGAAGGACCTTAACTACGCTAATTTATTGTCTCATTCCTGATTTCCTTGGAATATTAATATATGATTGTTTAAGTACAGCATCATGCTCACATACAGACTGACTGATATTCGTCGGCTTTGTTGATGATATCCATTGATCACTCAAGTTCACATTCAAGATCGTTATCAGTCGGTATCTTGTATTACCCTCAAGCACGTTTCTTTATGTTTGCTTTCATCAACCTGATCACCTCAATTTTTGAACCCAAATCTGACCTCGTAATTTGCTACTACTCCGCATGCACCTCCCCTGACATCATTTACTGAATCTCGGGCAGTAAATGTGTAAACGCTTTGCTGCCGACGTGTGACAGATTTTCTGAGCAACGTTGTACTTTGCACCGTAAGGAGCAATGATGCTGACAAACCTGTCTCCCAACATTTTTAGTCGTGATATTAAAGCTTGTCCCATTTTACCAATTTCTGGGAGTAACAATAGCTGCGGGAGACAAGAAAGACATCATGTTTTCTATCTTGTTGGACGTTTTTCTTTCATTTAATTCCTTAGAAAGTTACTGTTTTATTTTAGCATGGGAAGATAAAAATATTAGCTTACGTGCTTTATTCCCTTAGATCGTATTTTAGTTTGTGTAATTTATTACTTTAAAAACTTTTTTTTATAAATTAGTTCAATTTTTTTGTATCAGGTTAATATTTTTTAACAGTTTAATTATTTGAAAGCTGAACACAAATGCTAAAATGTAATCGTTCAAAAATTAACTAGTCAAAGAAAATTAAGCTAGTCAAAAAGACAGAATTTGCTAAAAAAAATTATACTGGTTCACAATAAACTGAATCTCTTAAAAAACCAAAAGAAATAAAGTTTACATCCATATACGTGCGACTGGTATAACTGTAATAAGAACTAGAAAGGGATTTTAAAATTAATAGACATCATAATCAGTTGTTTCAGATGAAGTTTATATCTTTAAGTTTAAAATTTTTGATCATCATTCATCATATGTTTATATTACATGTTTTTATCTGCAGGATGTAGCAGAAGTATGTTCAATTTAAGAGATTCTTTCGCCACACCAAATTTTCCAGAGCGTTATCCACTTCATACCGATTGCGTTTGGAAGATAACTGTGCCAGAAGGCTTCCGCATAAAAATTACTTTCAACGCATTTCGAATAAGAGATGTCGATATCAAGAAAGGATGTCTTGATTACGTGGACCTGCGAGATGGTGCCTCTCCCTTTTCAACATTTCTTGGACGATTTTGTGGGAGTAACAACCCCGGTACAGTGACCTCCAGCTCCACATCCTTTCGTATCATATTTCATTCTACAACGCCACATACTGAGGAATCTGCAACAGGATTTAGTGCAAGCTATGACACGGTTGGTAAGTAACACAAACCAACTTTAACTTCGGTAGAATGCAGTGAAAACTAACTAAAATAGGCTGAAATAGTAAACGCTAATAAGACAGTTATTTAGCTGTTAATAAAACCGGCATATATCCTGTGCCCGGGTGAAATATTCCATATAGTTTAGTGTATGTATAGTCATATAGTGAGACTGAGGGTAACAACATGTTTAGATCTACCCCGCCCAGAGGTCGAGGTGTATAACTGACTTATATCACCATATTGATGAGGCAAATATACGTAGTTATACCAAGCTTTCAAACTACCATCATTCATCAGCTTTCGAAAGTCCATCATCAGGGTAAAATGGTTAAAACGAGCGTAATCCATTGGCGGATCCAGGGTTGGCAGAAAGGGGAGTGCACAATACGATTTCGCAAATTGTCTGCGGAAGTTATGGCATACGTTCGTGGTTTCACCGCGAACCCCTCTTGGGGGTCTGAGGGCATGCTCCCCAGGAAAATTTTGAATTTTGTTTTACTAATAGTCTGTTTTACGTTAAAATTAATAAGATGTTTACATGATTTGATTTTCAAAGGGGGGCACACGCTGCGGGGATCCGCCACTTTAATCTTCCGCTGAAACACTAATCACCCACTGGAAATTATCAACCTAAAACAAAGAATAGCTATGCATTGCTGTAAAAACGAGCTAATAGTTAATTGGAATTCCTTTAAAATATATCCTAACCAGTGGCTTGTACGCCGCAGGGAGTACTCTCCCATTGTCTCTGTTTGCAATAGCATTTTGCGCGCATTTTTTTAGAGTAGGTTTGTTGGAGAAACGTGTTTACTTAAGATTATTTAGGCGAGCTTTTTAAAATGTCACTTCGCAGTTGATGGTCACCGGCTAGTGGCCGAAATATTCTGAACTAAAAATGATGTAAAATATTTATTTATACTCATACAATGGTCTGATCCCACCACATCGCATACTACACAGTTGTAGAATGTAGTGTAGTTTTGCTATTGAGTGTCACCAAGGTCAAAAGGAACTGGTGGGAGTATTTGTAGAGAAGGTGGAACGGGACGTTTTTCATGAAATGTTTCCACCCGAAACGATTTTTCCGTTCTACATCAACGCCATCTTTTTGAGTGCATCTCATGACAGAGGCAACGTTATTGCAAAGTCAGCATAATATCGTCCCGGCAAAGCGTGACTAAAATTGTTCTGGTTTTAGGGGGCTGTCTGTATGGGAGGCGGGACTTTAAACAGAGTCTCGCTATGCAAGTATTTCTGTCATATATCCTGTTTATTTGGAAAGAGTATTTGCCGGCACATTTTTGTTTCTGTCACGGCAAAGTTGGATCCCGGTTTGCTGAACTGGTAAAACCGGGGTTTTCCAATTTGACGTCATTAAGCATATTTGTAAAGTGTTATTCACATCCATCACAAGTGAATCTAAATAAGTCGAGAATGAATTGAACTAAGGGAGAACTAAAGGCCAGTCTTTAGTATTTAATTCTGTCAAAAAGAAGAATTTCTTCCGAACTTATTTTTTAATTTGGTATACTCTTTAGCTTTCTTTAGGTAAGAGAGCTTGACCAGAACTATGCTTTAATTTTTTAACGTTTTGATTACAAGCAGCTAATGTGATAATAATTCGTTTAATATGTTCTCCTCCAAGATGTGGATGAATGTGCAGAAAAATTATCTGACTGTCAGCAGGCGTGTTTAAACACAAAAGGTGGCTATCATTGTGGGTGTAATGCTGGATATTCATTTGTTCCTGGACTGTACGGAGCATGTGTCGGTAAGCTTTATTCCCTCATTATTCGTTCTTGGCAATAAAGTGTAATCGCGGGGCGATTTTAAGATTGGGGTTTAAGAACACGAAAAACTGGCAAAAGAAGGAGGAAGTGCGTGCCAACTCCCCTTCTCCATTTTGGAGGTTTCTGAAATTGGAAATTGAAATTGGAAGACTGAAAAGTATACAAGAAACGACGAAATTTGTAAGAGTGCTGTTATTACATCACTTCCGTGATCTCAAATTGACCGCTCTTTCAGTTTGGTTGATATACCCAGCAATAAATTTTGAAATGAATTTCATTGCAATTCACAGCCTTTAGCCTGCCCGTTTTATTTCCTGTAAATCAAGTGCTTTACACTGCATTTCCTGGTTTGGGAACCGCAGTGTCATCTAGTCTGTCAGGGGTTTCATTCATTATTTTGCAAAATACTCAAGCTCACATAATCAGCAGTTACATATATAGGAACATGAACACCACCCTTTTCTATAATTGCACCTAGTTGTGTTAAGTTATGATAATGATGTCCGTATTAAAAACATCATTAGAAGTAGTTTCTATTCAGAAAGAACTGTTTCAGGCAAATTTTTCTTTCTTCGTTAGATAAAAACGAGTGCGAGATTAACAATGGTGGATGTTCCCACGGCTGTGAAAATACAGATGGAGGTTTCTATTGCACATGTCCGCAAGGACATTACCTCATTTCACATGGAAAAGTTTGTACTGGTAAGCCGAAATTTTTAAAGAGAAATGGATATGTTCAGACTCAGCATGTTATCAGCAAGTTGCTTCTGGATCATGCTTGGAATGAACGTCTGCGCATACCTGTTTATTGTGTAACCATTGCTTCTTCCATACCGCTGACCTGCTTCACTGATTACTAAAATGCTGTTAGTCTAAATGTACACCACAAAGATGTATGAAGCCATTCAGACGAAAGTCGATTAGTCGGTTAACTCGGTTGCTAGTTAAATGATACAAATTATAAAAAAGGGTACAACATTAACACGAATATACAAAGGATATACTATCACGAATTAAGTAGTAGATATTATTTGATTAAAAGCAATAATATAATAAAAGCAAATAGCAAACTAATAAGTTGTCTCTGAAAAATTTGCCTATGATGATTAAAAAGATATTTAATATTCAGAATTTATATCTTAATGTAAATTTATGGTAAAATATTTTTCTAGATCTCCAAAATCAACTCAAGGCTGCAGGCCGATGGAAAATGTTTCTCACAAAAGAAAATCAAAATGATAAAGCCAGTTTTTACACTATTTCATATCAACCACGCTCACTCTTCAATCCAGTCCACCCTCACTTTTTTACCCCACTAAACGCCCAAAGGAATATTTTTTTCTTTGTTTAACTTGCATAGATATAAATGAGTGTGAATTGAAACCTTGTGCTCATGGATGTAGAAATTACGTTGGAGGATTTGAATGTCTTTGTAACCAAGGATATCAATTAAACGATGACAAAAGGACTTGTAGAGGTAACAAGGTTGAAAATTGGACACTTCTAGATCCCTGTATTGCTTCTTGTATTTGTAAAGCCCCACATTTAAAATTGGTATTATTCCATAGATATTAACGAATGTGAAAATTCGCCATGTCAACAAAAATGTACAAATACTCCAGGAGGTTACAGTTGTTCCTGCCATCCAGGGAATATTCTAGACGAGGAACAAAACAAATGCAAAGGTGAGATATACTAGGTTAATCAACTTTATGCAGTTGAGAATCGAAAAAATGAGCAGCTACAATACGATCATCTAATCATTAGTATCATGACTGTGCACCTTACCCTGTGTTTTCATCTGAAGAAATATTCCCTCGAAAGGCTAATTTCTTTCTGCATTGTTTCGGTAGATTTCACCTTTATTTAATTGTCTCCTATTTAGCTGCTTGCAATTATGCATTTTCCAAACATGAATCGTAGTCTAGCCATTTTAACTGTTATTAGGGATAAATTTCATAATTATCCTACGCCACAGAAAATAACTTTTGAGTAGTAATGAACTGTGTACGTTAATGTCGTTAGAGGAATGTCTTACTTATCAACCCACAGTTTGTCACTAAGAAGATACTAAAGTTGTAATTCCCAGTGTTCATTTCTCACGTACATGGAACGAAACAACTTTTCTCGCTCAACATGACGTGACGTAACATAACAATTTAAAAGAACTCACATCGGCTACTAGGCTACCTGGATTTTCTCGATGGCAGAAATCATCCCGTGCAAGCTTTAATCAAGTGGTCTTAGGAAAAGCCTTGAGATAGGTGATCAATGTCCCTTCATAAAATGTTCCTCTATGAATGTGCGAGCCAAATGTTATTGCAGTGATTATTCTTCAAGCTCGTGTCCTCTAAAAAGACGATTTCCGGACCCTAAAGGGGAATCAAACTTGCAACCTTCTCAGGTGACCGTTGAGGCAGCACATATGGCCAATCTGCACCTTAGCTGTCCTTCTGAGTCTTGGTAGCTCAATTGGTAGAGTGTCTCACCGTTCACCAGAAAATTGCCAGTTTGATTCCCGTTTGGTACTTAGAATTCGTTTTTCTGACGGCAAAATTTAGACGAACGTTCACATGACGTCTGCAAAACTTACTTATGTGGTATGTTATATAAAAAAGATTTGTAGCAAGAAACAAATATGACTTTTTAGGCTCATAATGTTTGTACCTTTGAATATTTGTATAACCTTTGAAAATATCTATTTTCTTCTGAGTTCAAACTAGGAGCTAGCACCACTTGTTATCCTTTTTACCAACCTTTTAACCACTGGCTTCCCGTGTTCCCTTTTACTCCTAATTCATTCTTGAACTTACGAGTGGGTGATTAATGAGTCAATGTGTACAAACAAACGTACTGCAATTCTAGCCGTCGGCCAGAAGACTAAATTTGTTTACTGTCAATTTCCAGTTCTACCTATGTGTGGTGGAAAGCTTATTTTTGCCAAAGGAAAAATTCGTTCTCCGCAAGTTCCCAGTTATCTTCCTCATCCTGTTGAATGCTTCTGGAACGTGCGTGTTTCACGAGCCAAGGTTATGAATGTTAGTGTCTTCGTTGCGTGGAAAAAAAACAAGAAATGTTCAAATTACATTCAAATTCAGTATAAAATCAGAGAACGTGAGACAACGGTAAAGATTTGTGGCAAAGAAGACCTAATCGGAAATTTTCTCCTCAGAACGAATAGTATCTGGATTAAATATCGCGTTGAGGTGAGAGAGTAATATTATTGCGTTCAATGGGGTGTTTAAATGAATCAGGATTGAGTTTCATTCCTGACTGAAAGTGAATTCAAACGGCGTTCACATTAGAATCGTGCTCCAGGATTAAAAAGCGATTGAAATCTAAAATTTCAAGATTGTGATCAATAACGTTATAGCGGGTATGTTTCTTTCAATGATTTGTGCCCTTCAACAATTGCCTTAGACTGATCATTTGCGAACAATAACCTTAAAGAAAAGAAAAACAGCATTGCTAGCAGCAATAACAAATATGGTCACAAGTAAACAAGCATTCACCGCAAAGCAAATATCACGCCGGTGAAAGCGGTTTTGGGTTAAGCCAGAATGGACAGATTAGTGGAAAACATGATCGCTAGTTCACAGAGCTTTTAGGGGACTTTGTTCACAGAGCTTTGAGGGGAATTTTTCGCTTATAAATGTTAAAAAAACGCATGTGTTGTGTGTTTTAGTCCCCCCGGTAACATTTTTCATTCCGAAATGAAAGCTTGCACCGTCTTTACATGACGCCGGAATGAAATTTCCAACCCAAATGAAATTTCATTTGGAAACGAAAACCGGTATGCACTTAACGGAAATGAGCTTCATCTCATTCAGAAACACAACCGGTACGACTTCAATCCGGAATGAAACTCAATTCGTAATCATGTAAACGCCCCCTAAATTGAATAATCAAGAGGGTATGTTTTCATTGGACGGAAGTATCCCTTGCGTTCGCTTGGACGACCACTTTAGGTAGAGAAAGCTTACAGGCAAACCAAAAAGCTAAAAACCGTGTCGTTTTTTTAACTACTTTAGTGCAATTTTCATTCATTCTTTAACATGTATTTCAGTCAAGGTTTTGTTATTCAACCGAGTTAAATTCGAGTAAATGTTTTATCGTTTCAGCGGATTTATTTTTCCAGCTTTGTTTTTGATTGTACCATTGAAGCTGTTCTTCGCGCTCAAGCTTGCCCAGTTCCTAATATGACGCGTTGATACAATTTGACGTCACATAAATTTGATTTTACCCTCTCTATTGTAATATAAATAAGTATTTCGTTTCACTTGTGTTGTCAAAGTTTACAGATTGTTCCAAAAACTTAAGCGATGGTCAAACAATCCAACTTTGTTGGACAAATCAAAATGGTGGCTTAGATGTTTGATAAAAAGCAAACGTAATCCAACATAATTTCCAATAAAAATGTTGGACCAACATTGGGTGGCGAACGGTCAAACAATGTTGCATCCAGCAAAGCTGTACATCAAAGTTGGATCGTTTAACAATGGCTTTACAATTATATTTATAAAGAGAAAACCTGGCAAACAAGCGTGAAATTAAACCTTAATTTAGTCAGCTATACGCGATTACGTATAGTAATGAAAACTTGCTTTTGGTCGATATCAGTATATATAGTATGTTATAAGGCAACTGTGTGGCCTTATGTCAATGATTTCCAAAAACGCAAATGGTTTTGACATTAAAACAGACATTCAAGAACCATACCACAATCGCGATATACTTTTGTGGGAAAACTTCTAAATAAAGTTTTTCATGCATTTATTATTCCTTCTAATCTACTGGAAGAACGCCTATTAAGAAGATTTTTATTATTTTTTGTTCTGTTTTTATTTTCATTTTTATTCATAATTTTGAAAAGATTACTAAAATGGTTTGAGCCATTTACCATCAGTTATTCGGTACGGCTGTACTGGTCAGTTATGACTCATGTGGCATATTCCTAAAATATTGAATTGACGAATTGACTTGCACGAAACATTTCTGGCACTGCAGTAACATTGTTGTTCCACGGGGACGGATTTAAACAAAATGTTCCAGGGTCAGTGATTTTGCATATAAATAATTTCGACTGAACGTTTTTAATAATTACCTTGCAGAAACGTGTCTGTCTTCACGTTGATCAGTCACTGATCATCAGTGTTATTGTAATTTCGTAGCGATGGCTGTGAATAAATGCAAAAAATTACAATTTAAAAAGTTACTACTTACTTAGTAAGAGATAAATACCGATGTTCGAGGTACTTATCTAACTTAGTTCATGATGATTACCTCAACCGAGGTAACTAAGTGATTTTAAGAACCGCGGTATATGCTTGAAATAACCCTCATGTAGCTCAGTGTATAAGGTACCAAATGCGGCAAAATTACAAAGGATCGTGGAAAACTCATCATTGGTTAAAAATCTCAACAACTCATATAAAATTTCGTTAAGTATCAGAAAATAGACAACCAGCGAACGTTTGCCAAGCTTATGATCTCAGAAAAACGATTTCCGATCCTTTGACGGGAATCGAGCCCGCAACCTTCTGATGGCCGGTAAGACGCTCTAATCTTTGAGCTACCACAACTCAGATGGTGAGCTAAGGTACCGGTTTGTCATATGTACTGCCTAAGCAGCTCAGAAATCGTTTTCCTGAGATAAAGAACTTGACGAACGTCCTCTAGTCGTCTGATATTTACCGAGCTCCCACATGCACCAACTTTGTGTTCAGCATTAAGTATTTCAGTCATTATTATCATATCGAGACTCCGCTTAGGCAGTAAATATGTCGAACCTGCACCCCAGCTCACCATCTGAGTCGTGGTAGCTCAATGGTTAGAGCGTCTCACCGGTCATCAGAAGGTTGCGGGTTCGGTTCCCGTCTAGGGCTCAGAAATCGTTTTTCTGAGATAACGAGCTTGACGAACGTCCTCTAGGTCGTCTGATATTTACCAAGCTCCCACATGAACCAAGTTTGTGTTCAGCATTAAGATATGATAATAATGATGGAAATACTGCGTGCTGAACACTAACCTTGTTCACATTAACAAAGTTAGTTTTCAGCGTTCAACATCAGAAAATTCTCAATAAAATCTGAAAATCCGAGTAAGCCCGACGAATACACTTGCTTGATAAGATTTTAGCATTTTGAGATTTTTGCTGAACTGCTTGATGAGATAATCGCTGACTGCCTCATGTGACTTTTGGCGATTCATTTTCGCTCCTTTCCCACCTGGCATAATTTCCACATCGAATTTGTACTGCAATGTGCAAGGACATGGGTGAATGTTCGAAGTTGCAACATGACATCGAACATTGTAATTCAACATTCGCTTGATTTTATGAACTTGATATTTGTGACCTCAGCACCGCATAAAATCTGCCAGTATGGGGGGAAAGGAGATTTCAACGTTCTTTCTAATTTTGACTCATTGGCTTTCTTTAGTGCTTCTAAAAATGACGTCATTTGGCAAACAAGCGTCTGTGTGTTGCCTGCCCAGCAAATTGTAACCCAAGTGAACATCTATCATGTGTCTTTTTTATTAGCTTTACCAATATATTACAGAAAAAAGTAGCAGACTAACCGCAAAAGCAAGGCCAATAGGTCATTTCCGAGAAACTGTTCTCTTCGCAGCAAAAATTCTTAAGTGAAAATACTCAAAATTTTTCGTAAACAATGCACTCACAGTAACAGAAAATTTTTAGTACAATTACTCATAGACGAGTAAACGTGCGCAAGAAATTATTATTTTACTCAGACCACACATGAGTGCATTTTGTCCAAGTAAAATCTTCGCCATGTTTTGCGCAAACGAGCAGATTTACTTATTTAATTATGAGTAATTTTACTCAAATTTTGTGTTACTGTGGATGCTTTGTTTTAACTAAATTTTAAACGAGGTCATCCGTGCAACTTTATTTAAGAAAATTACATTTAATTCAAATGCAAATGAAAACTCATATTCGAATGAAATGTTTAACATCAGCCCTCGTTTTAAAACTAACGAATAAGGTAACTGGGAGGTGGTCTATTATTGTGTGCTCAAGGTCAAAAAGATCATTTTAAGTCATTTGGAAGTGGTCAGTTTAGGTCATTTTTAAAGTTCAATTTCAAATAAGCTGGAAGCTATTAAAGGTACCTGGTGTTCTACCAGAATTTGTCGTTCATTTGAAGTTTATTATAACTGTGGTGCTCGTTAGAACATATGGAAATATTTTAAATATGATAAAAATGCTAACTGAATGTGCTTTTTTTTTCATAGCCGGGGATGAGGAATCGAATGACTTTAAAATATTCTAGCAGTTCTGAAGATACTCAGTGTAAGGAAACTTTCACCGGACCTTCAGGAATAATTCATACACCTGGTTTTCCATTTGCATATACTGCCAACACGCATTGTGAGTGGAAAATTAAAAATACAAGGAAGCGCACCCTGCGTTTACGATTTAATTTCTTTGATATCGAAAGCCAGGCTTCTTGTAAGTATGACTACCTGGACATTAGGACCATAAGCATGAAAACCAAGAACGTTGAACATGTTGGACGGTTCTGCGGATCATACGTATCACGGTATTTAAGAATTAATCCTGGAAAAGAAATGCAACTGGTATTTAGCTCCGATTCTACTATTCAAAGACGAGGATTCCATGCTGATTTTCAAGTGGTCTGAAGTCAACCAATATAGTACTAAAATACTAGGATTGCATAGTTAATTGAAACGTATCAGTTCTATTTATGATAAAATTTCTTGTCATACCATGGACATGAATTAGAGGTTAAAATTTATTTAAGCCTTGAAACATTGGGAAAAGGTTAGTCTTAAGAAGTTTTTCTCTGTTTTTTAATCATTTTATTGCCGAGAAAAAGGATTCAAATGTCCGCTTTAAAATGCAACGCGTGAGATTAGAATGTTTTTTAAGTGGCAATGTTAGTTAATTTAATAGTTTAATAACACAAAGCTAAACACGATAGTTATGTATAAAACTCTAATGTCATAATCAATTATCCATCTTATTCTTTGTATTAAGTGTATACATAATATAATTCATGAGTCATAAAAAACTCAGTTAGTTAAAAAAATTGTTGCATATTGCACGTGATTCTCATAAAATATTTCCTTATAAGGAAACAAAAAACAAATTTGAGACTAAGGTGCTTAAGGTTAAATAACAAATATTGAGTTTGATTGAAGTACACCTGTGTTTACTTCCTAATTGTTATCATTCTTGGAAGCTGAAAAGTTTGACTGCTCGAACAAAGCAATATTCAAAGAATGATCTATTGCAAATTTTCTGAGTAATTTCGTTTTGCATTATTTGTGATTAATAAAATGCATTAGAAAACGTAGCCTTTAGTTTATATGCGAGAAATTTTTCTCCAGTAAATTAGTCAATAGATTTTATACTTATTTCTTATTGTTATGTTTCACTTAAATATTAAATTTTAAAGAGGTTTTTTAGATTGAGTATGCTTTATTCTTGAGTTGGATAAATTATCAACCATCTCTATGATGTTTTTAATATCACTGTTTGATAAAAACGCATCGGATCAACATGGATAACAATGATTTTTTGCTTTCATCCAGCGCTGGCTTTCATTAACTTAAATTATAACACGAGTAGGTCGGTTTCCTTTGTTCTTTCATGGACTTTATTTCCCCAACTACCAAAACTACTCGAGAATTAAATAGGAATTTTTAGCCTGTACATATGACCTCGATTCTAGAATGCGACCGGTAGGGAAGGTAGCTCACACGATCTGATCTTTGGAATACAACTATGAGAAGACCACTTCTCACTGGTGTTCATATGATCCGATTTTTAAGAGGAGAGAAGTCGAATCGATCAAAGTGAACAAATTATCAAGATAAGAATTTTAACAATTGTTTCTGTAAAATGGAACGAGTCCCGTATTTTTTTCCTGAATTTCTAAAGATGGATTGAATACCAACGATAGATACCCAGACCATTGTATAAAAAAAGACCGCACTCCGCCAAAAAGTAGAATGAAACAAGGAATCTTATTCCCTTGGAATTACAAAAGATAACCTTTTTTCGTATTGTAAGTCAGTTAAAAACCCGGAACGTCGTTTTTGACTCTAAAATTCTCTTGGGGTGTACTACCTCAGAGCAAAAAGTGCACTAAACCCAAATATTTTCGTTCACTTTCACAAATTCTACTCATTTGCTTTAGAAATATTTTGTACGTTTAGTTTCATTTTCCCCAAGCTCTAGCGTTGCACGAGCGGTCAAAATGATGAAAACAAAATATGTGGGTTTTGAAAAGAGGAAGGAAATGAATGAAATATTTCTCAGGGAAATGTACATAGGTTTTCGGAGTGAAATTTAGGGATTGAATACACTCTAAAAAGCTCCCCCTTCATGGTTTTTAATCTATTTAAAAACTGTGTAGAAGATCATTAACAGATTATTAACATATTTTTAATAGAAAATATGATTAATTTTGATATAATATATAAAATAAGATTTATCGTAATGAACATGTTTACTAAAATTAGGATAGAGGTATTGTAAGTTATAGATTATCTCATTGAAAGTACATTCGATTACACTGTAATATATTTAGAGGTATAAAAGCAAGTTTCAATTACGCTTTTCGTGTGTAAATAAATCATTCTCCGTCAGTGCCCATGTCGGAAGATTATATCAAAAAACAAGTTCTCAACATCTTCATACGCCTGAGGCTTTCGACATCTTACATCCCACAGCTTATTAAATCACTGAGAGGAAAAACCCTACATTTCTCATAATTTCTTAACTTGGTAAGCAACGGTTTCTACAAGCATTTAATGAGAAAATTAAACAAAAACATCTTTATTAACGACGCTAACTTACGCCATTTTCAAGTGAACTAAAATACTGTTCGAGTTAAAAGTCAATGTAGATTTAACTTAGGGTTAAGTCAGTGTTTTAGTTGACTTGAAAATGGCGTTCCTTAACGTCGAAACGTCGTCACTGATTTGTTAGTAAAGATATTTTTATAGTAAATGCTGAACACTAAAGTGGTTCATGTGTGAGCTCCGCAAATAACAAACGACCAACGTTCGTCAAGCTCGTAACCTCAGAAAAATGATTTCCGGGCCCTAGACGAGAATGGAACCAGCGACCTTCTGATGACCGGTAAGACGCTCTAACTATTGCACCGTATTAGGTAGCTCAATGGTCAGAGCGTCTCAGTATTTTTCAGTACGATTTAATAACACATTTATATAAGAGTTTTTTAATAAGATTGTTCGAGTACAAATGTTCAGTATAATCATTTTGAGATCGCAGATCAATCCGTTTCGAAATCGCTCGTCATTTTTTACTGCTGGTCCACTACAACTAGCGTGTGCGATTGTAAGCACTGTGAGCATATTTAACACCAAAAAGTACCTAGCAGATTGTTAGGCTCGAGTCAGTTACGAGTGAGTTATAATCGAAAAGTAATGGTTTCACTTTTAAAAGTGATGTGTCCTCACTATAAAAGCTCTCAAAGGATAATTTACTAAACTAGGAAGTGACAAAGAGTTTAGGTTGACGGGAAGGTGATTTCCCTGGTATTTTGCTTTTGTAGCATAAAATTTAGCTTCCGAGAATTTTTAGAACCGGATCTAAGATATCAATAGCAATATTCCTCCTTTGATTATGTATTATTTTTGAACAAAATATGGACCTTTTTCATAAAGATAGCGGCTTACACGGGAGCGAGGCACGTGGCTCAAAGCTACTTAGAGCAAATTTCTTACAGGAAAAAAGAAACGCCGAGAAACCTCTGCTTTTAAACATATTACACAGTTACTTCTGTGTCCGAAAGCAGAGATTTTATCCCGGCGGCCATGTAAGAGATTTTTCTGAATTTGTTTCTACCCACGAGCCTCGTTTCCAGGCAGGCCGCCATCTGTATGGAAAAGGTTATATCAGGTCTATTTTCAGTTCACAGGATGTTAGTGCGGCATTTCTCTGGGCAGAATAAAGTTGCGTACAAAGATAACTAAGGCGATCCGACGGCAACAACTACAACCCCATGCATCCCCCATTCTGAAATGTATATGTGAGACCTAAAATTATTTGGATGTAGGTTACAATTACGGAAAATCAAATCAGTTTTATTTAGACTTCAGTGAACTGAACTTAGCGTTTCGTAGTTAAGTCTGAGTGAATAGCGCTTATCATCTTAACGTCAAGTAATACACAAGCGAGAAAGACATTCAAAATACCATCAAAAGCATTTTCAAAAATTAGACGTTCCAGCCAAAGTCTCAATTTTCAAGGAATTTCTATTCGTTTTCGATGGTAATGCGAACATCGGGACGTTCACTTGAGGATGGTAAATCATGGAGTTTCGACACTGGCTCATTTTCTGCCGTCTTTCTCCCTGTTAGAGGTCTCGTGATGATAATGATTTTTTCTGGTTCCTTGCTACTGTTTGTTGCTCCTGTTTCTTCCTTTACTTTATCTTTATCTTGGTTTGAACCCCCTTCCCCAGTTTGGTTTTTATTGTGTTCAGAAACAGTAGATGTTCCAGATATCGAATCCTCGCTTGCCTTGTTATTAAGAAACCAAGGGTCGTTACGGATTCCTTCAATATCGATGCGATCATTTACATCACTCGTCAGCATTCGACCAATGAGGTTCTTTAACTCGACAGAAAGCAACGCTCCTCGTTTGCGTGGAAACTGAACTTTTTTTGACACTTGCTCCAAAAGAATTTTCAGGTTTGTATCGTCAAAGGGTAGGCTTGCGCAGACCATGGTAAACAACACCACTCCGAGACTCCAGATGTCCGCCATTGTTCCATCATAAGCAATTCCACGTAAAATCTCGGGCGGTGCGTACGCATAGGAGCCGCAGAACGTACGACTTAGTTTTCTTTTCTGCGTCTCTGGGATTTTCATTTGAATTCTTGAAAATCCAAAATCGGAAATCATAATCACATTTAGTTGAGTAAGAAGCAAATTTTCACATTTCAGATCGCGATGAACAATGTCTCTCTCGTGCATATAGGCTGTTGCGTCAATCAACTGTCGAAAAAAGTCTCGGGCTTTCTGCTCCGGTAAGGCGCCCTTGGATCTAATGTATTCAAGTAAATCACCATTGTCTGCCATATCCATCACTAAATATATCCGAGAACTTGTTTCAATTGCTTCATAAAGGCAAACACAGTTTGGATGACGAAGCCGTTTCATCACTTGGATTTCACGAGGAAGAAATTTTGTTAAATAGTCTTCGGGAGCTCTTCTTTTGGACACAATCTTAATCGCAACTCTTTTTTTATGTTTTTGAGAGTATGCTGCTTTCACGACGGCATATGAACCTTTGCCAAGTGAGTCACCTAGGGTATAGCCGTATGACTGCAAGACAGCAACAGCCGAATCAGGCGGTGGACTGCTGTCTCGTCGGGAGCTCGAGACACTTGATGCTGGCGGTGCTGCTGACTTAGGTCTGGTGTCCTTGGCGTCCGACGACGCCGACATCGACTCGATGCAGCAAACGAATTTTCGTAATCCTTTCACTTTGTAATCTCTCTGGGAAAACTACTATACAAGCTAGTTCTCATTTGTGCGATGGTGGCAAAACACACTGGAACCTCCAGTCGACAGACAGCCTTCTGGAAGTCAATTAGCAACTGTGACGCTGCTTATTAGTGATTCGTTTGTGGCACGTGCACGTTTTTGAAAACTTGGCACTGGGTAAAACCAGCTATTATTATCCCATACAATTACTAAGCTCTCTCTTTGAGTTATGCAAACAGCATACGACCGGATTTATTAGTCATCAAACCTTCCAAGTTCGTTTTAGAACGGTTAGATGAGTGTAGTGTGGAGGGAACAGGACTATGAAAAGGACTTACGTCATTTGCAGATGGTAAAACTTTAATACACCGGCGAGATGTTCGACCAGTGACATGTCAAGCGACGGCCAATGTAATCGTGGCTTTTAGCTATGTGATTGTTCTACAATGACAGGCACAATCACACTCCCCACAAAAGTCAGCGGCTGTCACATCAGGTAATCGACTAAAGTAACAGAAAATTACATACAAGCAAAGGTGTAATCGTTTCTGTTGCTTTAACATGCATCAAACAATTCCAGCGATGCCCACCCCCGGGACAGTGCTGCGGATCTGCAAACTTTTGTCACAGTAGTAGAGCATTAATAATTACCATATCTTCCGGGGCCGGGTATTATTGTACCCCGGAGCAGTAGCACCGGCCATTTGTCATTGACGAAAGAGTTCCTGGAGGGTAACGCAACACGAGCTTTGTTCGATCTGGTCGAAAATTTTAAATAATATTTCAGAGATAATTCAAAGAGAATACGATAAACTATTCATCAACTAATCTTAACATAGAATTCAATTTATTAATCGATCGTTTACATTCTCTTTCCCCAGTTGGTAGTATTGTGAGAAAGTAAAATTTCGTCTTGTTATTCAAACACAAGATTTGCCATTTCGATTATTATTAACAAATATTGGCATTAAGCTAGTTTATATTGAAAAGGTCAGTTTTAATGCAGAAATACTTGTAATTCTGGATCAAAGAGATGAGTAAAGATATAACGATCGTACGGAAAAATCGTAGCTTGTAGATGAGCGTTTAGAAAAGACCTTGCATTTGCATCTAAATTTCTTTGGGAAATATATTGATCTACCTCCACAGTGGGGCCATTCATCAAACGTCTTTGGCCCTTAGCAGGGTATTTTTAGTTCCGAACTTGCCCAACCCGGAGAATTTACATTAAAATCGGGAAAAAATTACAAAAGCTTGGGGGCTGGCCCAGGGCGGATGGAACCGAATTAACTGACGCATTAGTCATTTACGTGGCGTGAGCCGGCATACGTCCCATTCTCTGATGAACTCCCGAGTCAATGTGACGAAAGCTTAGCTGTCAATAAATTTACATGGTGATGCCACAAATTGTATTGGATTAAGGCGGCGAATGTTGATTTTGTCATTTGTCGTAATGATGGAGACTTCGTCATCCGCTGGTGAGGTCGATCATGTCAGGTCTATTTTTTCTTTCCGGAAGTCAAGCTTCGTTTGGCAGTCGTCTCAGTAGTAACACGCATATTAAGCATGCAACTACCAGCAGTGGCGTAACGGAGCTAGTGGAGGCCCTTAGGAGAATTTTGTTCGGGGCCCCCCTGACCCCCTTAGATCAGACATGCAGTTCAAGACTTAAATGGACTGCTGGAGGGTGTAGTCGTACACAGTTAGAACTCTGACTCAGGTAAAAGAATTATGACACGTGTAACTGAGCCTTCACAA
The DNA here is from genome assembly GCA_036872915.1 of Nanipora kamurai. Taxonomy (NCBI): domain Eukaryota; kingdom Metazoa; phylum Cnidaria; class Anthozoa; order Scleralcyonacea; family Helioporidae; genus Nanipora; species Nanipora kamurai. The sequence goes on along the minus strand of JBAHVQ010000534.1, from coordinate 801,979 downwards.
GACACATGAAATTATCTATTTGATGAGAGATAAGGGAAATGGAAAACAATAACATGTACATATTAACATTAACGTGGCATGTGTAAGATCTAGTAAATGTACAGTGACAATTCTTATAGTCATGTTGAACCAAAATATTGAATTACTATACACAATAGAGCTACTAACATAAATGCTATTTTACATAATAAGTTACCAGCAATGACAAAATACAATGACAATTATATTTCTTTTGAAATACGACATTTAAAATGAACAGGACAAAGTATTTAAGCTACATTTATGTCCGCAGTGAGACTGCATGACACAGTGTCCACTGTCTGAGAATATGTCCAAATTGGACATAATTAATTAAAATTTTTAAAGTCATGACGTCATCATAGATTTATCGGGGGGTCCCTTTGAGGTCGGGGGCCCTTAGGAGTTGTCTAACCCTGACCTTAGTCCGTTACGCCACTGATGTCAGGTAAACCTATTGAATTTACCAGATTGTGGACTTCGAGGCCAAACATTTGGAACAACAGCCTTCTGGCATTGTTTTTTGACTATGAATGACTTTTGCTTGTAGTCATACTACGCCAATGATAAATCAAACTGATAAATCAACCAGCGAAAATCAACCTACCCATATGTAATTTAAAGACCTAAATGTCTCTGTCTAGCCAATGGTTTTTAACTGGAAAATTGCCCTTTTGGATATTCCCCTTTTCGCGCTCCAGAATTTAAAGATTTCCCTCTTCGCGGTCCCCTTTTTAATTTTCCTATTTTATATTCCCAATCCCACATTCTCTGTTCCGGGTTTTAAAGTTAGCCAAAGTTTTATTCGTTGTCACACAACACCCAGTTCCGGCGCTTTTGAAAATGAAACTAACATACGCCTTTGCAAATGGAAGAATCTTGTTTGATGCGTGGGTGTTTCGTTCATTCAAAATTGAATTCACAAAAATAGCAATAATTGATTTCGCACTTTGAATTCAATTTCTAATAAACCGAATTCACGGAATTTTTTATTTACCCCTTTTAATTTCAGCTACGATTTCGTGTAAACCTTTAGTTTTGATCTTCTTTAATGTTAACTTGTTGGTGAAATTGATTTCGTATATTTTCACCCCTTAGCCAAATAAAATCAATTTACGAGACGTGCCTTGAACAGCTTACGTAGTTTGCGACCAACTCAAACTCGTTGAATTTATCGTTTGATATTACCTTGAGGATGATTCTGAAATAGAATTGAAACACTGCACATCCATCCTCGTGGATAGCGTTAAGTTGTGGATAGTAACTCGCCTCCAATCCCTGTAGACTCGATTGCTCAACAGGTAGAGCGGCGGACCGGATTGCCGAAGGTGCGAGTTCAAATCCCGCTAGAGTCAACTTTCTCAGTTGACTTCAGCAGTGTAGGTTAAATGTGAATTTATTGTTGCATATAAAATGTCCGACATTTTGAAGGTGACGCGTTTCTCGTTCATTTAAGACCCAAGCCACATTTTACATACGTGTTAGAACCACAGTTAAACCATTCACAGCCAAATTTTTTTTGGAATGCTAACAAGTGCACATCATGAAAATTAGAAAACCGTACTGAAGTTGAAATAGACATCTCCGTGACCTCGAAAAATTTAGTCCATAAATTGTGGATTCTGGTTGATCCACAAACGACCAGGAACAATATTTTAGACTTTTCGAGTAATTAAACCCTCAATGTTCTAATATCTAACAACATTTTCAAAAGGGGCCTTCGATTTTTCATGCGATGGAAGTTTGGGTACCTTCTATTTTTACAAGCAACTTCGATGGTTTTGAGGCTAGTAACGGGCAAAATCAATATTCTTGATTTTTTCAAAATTGAAGCGGACTTTTGGAGAACAAACTGCATTTTATTTATGCAATTGGTAACACCTTTCTTCGGACCAAAAATGAGAGCAATCAATTTTTTGACTGTGGCCAACCTTTGCTTAATATTTACAGACATTCGCTCATAAACAATTTAAAAACCAGTTCACATGATCTGACAAATCAGATCTTGTGGACTGCCTCAGGCTGTTTGGGTCTAAAAATTGAACTCACGAAACCAGGTGTGGTGAATCGCACCTGATACAAATCTGAAAACCCAAATAGAGATACTTCGAAATTAAAATAAAACTGAATGTTTGGAATCACTTGGAATACCGCAGAATGATGTAGATCGTTCGATCGGTTTCTATGGCATCTGCGACCTTCTAAAATGGTTCCTAATAACCGTTTGATCGAATTTCAGTCAAAAAGTTTGATAAATCCCAGATCGTTTTATAATGAAATAACAATCAATACACCAATGTTAAAAAATTCCGTCAATCCAATTTTCATATTAATAAGAAAGATTTTTAGTTCTATCTAAAATCTTGATTACCCGTTCCATAAGTTTGCAAAGTCAACGTTGAACCCGAACTCTTTTTTCCACTTCAATTTTTTTTATTTTCAGAATAATCTTCTGTCTGACAATTAGTCTTATTCTTAAGTTAATACCGCGGTAATTTGACGTTTATCGTCCTCCAAAAATGTTAGGATAACCTCGGGCACTGTTTCGACGACGTCTCTTGTTTTTTTTTTTTTGGTTGCATTACCGCCAATTATTTCTTGTCCCTTTTGGTTTCTTCTAAATTCTGACTTCTCCTTTCGATGCTTACCTTCGGCGGCCCGTAACTGTCACCCCAAAAAAATTTTAAACGCCAGAAAAAAACTTTAAATGGAGACAAAAAGTTTTTAAGGGCGGCAAAAACCTTTAAACGGCGGTTAAAAAAACTTGAACTCCTTTGCGGTTGTGCATCGGCAATCAAGTTCCCGCCAAAAGGTTCTTCCGCGTTGTAATTACTACGTCATTACCACGAGTGTCAGTGGATTCGTTGTCCTCAAGGGGAAAAGAAGAGAAACAGATTATCCGGACGTCTCTGTAGATTCTTTGATATTTGTATTTATTTGTTCTTACGGTCTTTGGTTCGAAAGTACAGAAGTAGTCGCTACAAGGTCCAGGATGTCGATATTGAACGGTAAAATTGTAATCATAGCTCTACGAACGTTTATGGGTTTCGTGGCCTTTAAGATTGTTATGCACCTATCAATGTAAATTCCGTGGGGGGAAGGCCGGGCAAGGGTTGGGGATTTGAAAAAAAACTTCAAAAACGAATCAAATTCCCGTGGGTGGGAAGCAAAATTTTGGTCAAATCTTGTGATTTTCCCCCACCCAGGGGCCAAAATTTTCAGTCCGTTATGTTTAATACGTTTAATGCTCTTATACTAGTCTAATCTATAACAAATAGATTGAAGCAATAAAGTATGCAGCAGAGATTGAACCAAGTAAGGCTTACACATCGATCACGTCGGTCAGTGGCATATAGACTAATTCTCGGGAGTCTATATCCCACTGACCCTACGTGATCATTGTCTAACCGTCTTAGACCATGGTCACACCCACGAAGAATATGTGGTTTAAACTACGTGTGTTGTTAATGAATAATTTTCATCGTTCTTTCTAATTATGATGGAACTAGGCTTTTGGGAGAGGGAATTTATGCATTGACCCAAAGGGATTTTAACTGCAATATTTGGTCTTTCTTTAGCTTTAGGATTTATCGCGCAACTAAATTTGCAATTCCCCACTTCCGGGACAAAGCAATTGATCAAATTTCCCGGGTACGGGACGCTTCTACTAATCAAATCCCCTACCCTTGCCCGGCCTCCCCCCACGGGGTTTACATTGATAGGCGCATTAAACAGTTCCATCGATGTTTTTATCTTTTGTATCTTAGCCGTCTTGTATACTTATACTTTACTTTCTAATTATTCATCGTTTCTTTGTAAAATTCTATCGTTCTCTGTGTCGAAGTTATGTAAAATATCTGTTTTCTTGTAGCGTGAATATTAAAACCGTTAAAGAATTGTAATATGGTTAGATAAATTGTTAGCTCGTTAGTTTGTTAGTCTGTTAAGTAAAATTAACAGTAGTAATACTATAATAATAGTGTTATAGAAGTTATAAATGGTCAGATGTCGGAAAGTTGCCAGGAAAGTTAAGATGATTCGACTGACGTGTCGCCAAGGGTATGATTACTAGATATCCAAATGTTACCAAAATATTGATGGATGAAAGAGCCCACCGAACTGCGATAAAGCAGAATATGGATGATATCATTGATGGCAGATCAGACTTCAGTTCCAGAAGCCATCCGTCATCTCTCCCGACTCGGGTTGAAGACGGTGACCTTGACAAAGACCTTGATGATAAATAAACCAGCAAAGAGAGCAACAGAAAAGGTTAGAAGCTGTTAGCCTGACTGAGTGGACACGTCAAAGAGAACCAGAAGCCACCCAACTAGAAAAGGAAACGAATTGGAAAGATGCTGAAAGACAGTCGATAAAAAGCAGACGGAAAGATCCAAGATGGGTATTACCTGCTCTTCTAAAAGGACGCTAATTTGGTAGCAAAAAAAGGCTGTAATTTATCTGAAACACCTAAATTGGGTCAATGGACAAGACGTCAACACCAAGCACGACGAAGACAAACGGGTATGCTAATATTGGATCATGCAGTTCCGAAAAACTCTCAAAGTAAACGCACGAGCCGTTGATTCAGGAAAGATTCTGTTTAGGGCAATTTACAATGGCGATTACAGTGGCTGTCTTGGAGTGATTTATATAAAGCACTTGTGCATGACCTAAAATTTACTTCAGGAGCAAAGACGGGATTTCTACATACGAAGCTGTCCAAATAATGCGAAGTGCGGAACACGTCGACCTTAAAGAGTCTCCATAGGATTTGCCAGCCAGTTGGGGTTGTTCCATGGTCTGATATCAAAAGCACCTAAAGAACCTCGATCTGAAAGAAAAGACCGTCCAGAGTTCAAGGCAGTGTAGAAGTCAGTTGCAGAAACAGTATACACCAATAAAACAGTTCTAGCACATAACCTGGAGAGGTCAGTGAAAGGTGAAGCCAGACTTCGCATAAAATCCGTCTACGACACAAAGCCCAAAGCTAATGACATTATGTGAAAGAAGTTAGAGAGTCACTATGAGGACGTCAGTGCCAGTATCCAAGCTGCCTTGGATGACCTTCAAAAGCCGAAACCCGTGAAAGAAGAAGATTAGAAAGGTCTGGCACAACATGTTTACGAAGTGTGCATACAATCAGTTGGAGGAACTGAATCGACCGAACGCCCTTACCATGAGAGATGTAGATTTTACATGTGAATTGTCAGCTTAGAGTTGACTGGCGGCGTAATTAAGTGTACCGTGAGCGCGATGCAGTAAGACGACTTGCTGAAAGTCAACCCAAAAGGAAAAGAAATACCGAATTGGGTCAGAATGAGCGAAGAAAAGGACAGAATTACCATGTTGAAATTGAAAAATCACCCTAGCTCAGGAGGTTTTACAAATGTGCCTATCCATCTCACAGCAGGGACAGGATAAATCACACCACACAGGAATGCAAAGGATTCCAGAAGATGCCAATCAGCGGTAAACAAGGAAAGTACGAACTCTTAAAACATGTGAACGTTTGTTTTAAATGTTTTGGTAATCATAGGAAGCAAAATTGTCCCAGAAGAGTACTATCTTCATTATGTGGGAGTCACCAACACAACTATCTGCTCTACAATGCAAAGAACTCAGATGAAAAGACAGAATCTCCATGTGATGGAAATAAAGAAACGTCCCATACCTCCAGATTAATATCCTGGCTTTATACCCAGTCACCCAAGTAACTGTAGATGACTCTGGCAAGAAAGTATCTGTCTTCGGTGACGCGTTAAAGTTAAGAAATTGAAACGTCTTGCTGTCGATGTACCAACAATGGAAATGTGGAGAAAACGTATAACATCCGACAGTACGAGTTTAGAGTTAGAACAACCCCTGGCAAGAAGGTAGTAGTTACTGTATTTGGTATGGACCAAATTATAGGCCTGTACAAGTCTGGCGACAACCTGAGCATCATGAGGGAGTCATTGGGAATTTGTCTGCAATGAACTCACCCCGGCCTGATAAACACCAAGTACGATTCAAACCATGCAGAGATGATTCATGACAACCATGCAAGATTTATCTAAACTTACATCCAGACTTTCAGCCCGATTTAGGAGAACACGTGGTGGGGATCGATGATCCTGGAAGTATGAAAAAACGTCACCACTCCACGAGTGCAATTTCAGGGGCCACGGAAGCTATTTAGAAGTGGGGGGCTGAAATTGTTTTTCAGGGGAGCTATGCCCCCGAAAATGTCTAAAAATTTGTATCCCTGAAATAGCATTTTAATGCCCGAACATTTTGTCATAATTAATAACCTGCTATAAAATATATGACATCTCCGAGAAAAAAATCTACAGCGGACAAAAAGATATTAATACCTTACGTCATGTAGCTTGTTCTTAAATAATCTTATTCCTTGTTGCTGTTGTTATTGTATTCGTTATCTTGGCATATATGTGTTCAATTTTAAAATGAATGCTCGAGCTGATTACAAGAACGAGACACTGGCTAACTTGTGCTGGCACTGGTCATTGATACGGCCCCGAACAATCCTTAATTATTTATCAATTGAAACGCATAGCCGGAGTAAAGAGGCATTTTGAAAGCTAGTTTAACAGAACGAAAAAGGACAACTAAACAAACAGCTCCTCTGTACTAAGTTCAAATATATTCGTACTACTAAATTAAGCCCTAACTCATCAAAAAAGTGGGAGGGCTAAAGCCCCCCTAGCCCATGGGGCTCCGCGGCGCCTGGATTTGTTCGTTTGGCAACAAAAAAGAAGAAAGTCAAGTTCAAAACCTCATCCTTGGAGGAGATTGGTACCGAAACCTTCCAACGACTGGTGAAAGTTGGCTTAATTTATGTAATTTTGTCCTCAGATATTCAAACAATTTAGACTGCTACATGAACAATCTTATGGCAATTTTACTACGTTGGAAAAGGCCACTCTAGTTGGGGACATCAAAAAGATGTCCAACGCGATTCAGCTGAATAGTCTGGAGCAGCAATGGCACCGTTTCCTCTGGAGAGACCATGAAACGCACCGACAAATAGATGTGTACGTAATGGAACGTGTCAACATGGGAGAGACACCCGACCCCGCCATCAGCACAGAAGCCGTCTACAAGACAGCTGATTTATTCAGAGAAGGGAGACCAGAAGCTGGCAATTTCTTAAGAAAGTCCAGCAACGTTGGTGATAGACTCACATCCAAGTAAAGCCAACGCATTGAAGTTAGCCCAAGGAGCAGAAAATAGGTTGGCAGTGATGAATCAAGAGCTCGGGAAGGTCATAAGTGGAGTAAAGAGGCTCTAACCGACACCTCTACAGAGGCTATAGGTCGAGGCCTAGTAGTGTTGAAAGAATCCGATGAAAATCTTCGCGTCCTTGGCATAGATTGGATTTTACAGTGAGATATTAATACCTTTGAAGTGGCCTTGAACTTTATAAGAAAGAGGCAGGGAGTACGCCACGAGCCCTAACTTGATAGGTGCCTTACCCCAAGTACTGCCTGAAATTTTAGCAAGACGAATTGTCTTTCAGCTAGTGAAGAAGATTTACGATGCCCTTCATTATGTGTCCTTTTACGTTGCTGGCAAAGATCTATTTACGGGAAACGTTGTCTCGCCAACTCGACTGGCATGATCAATTTCCGGTTGATCCAGTTGATAAGAACCAAACGGGACACCCTCTTCAAAACTCTTTTCAAGCTTGAACCACTAAGCTTCGAACGATGTCTTCGACATCCAGACGCTGTTGGCCGACCTTGGAACGATGTCTTCAACCTCCAGATCATGGCAGGTGATTCTCAACGACGCAAGTGACCTCGAATATGGTTTTGTAGGGTACATTCGATGGCAGCTGGAAGATGATCTTTACCGGTCTCGAAAGAAATCCGACAGCGTCTTCGAATCGAACAGCAAAAGCACGAAACTCGTTTAAGATTGATAAGATCAATAGGAAATAAAAATGTTTGATATTTTTAACTTTGTAAATTGTTATAGATGTGATCTCATTAGAGGCGATCGCTTGGTTCACTCTTGTCAAGGGGCCCGGCATTTACTGCAGTGTTCCATCGCTGGTGACGTAGCAACGCTCGCTCTGGCGCCAAAAAGTGCTTATAGGGACTACAATGTTTTACTTATTTCACTACTGACTCGAAAAGTATTCAGAATTTGAACAAGATTACAAATGAGTTGGAACCTGTGGTTAGTTGATCATTTTAATGCCAGTACAACTGGTTCTGCTACTAGCACGCTATCAGCTCATATATCACTAGTAATGAAAATAAACAAAATGGCGGTCTGGTTTACTGAAGTGAAAGAGCAAGAAAACGGGGAATTTCATTCGAATTGTAAAGTCTTTATATGGGGGTTGTCTACATGATAAAACGCGCCTTGTTGGCTATGAGCTCATATACGACTCGAGCACATCGTATAATAATTAAAGTAACGACGAAGTAAAAATGAAGTCGGTCTTATTTCAAAGAACTCTTGAAATTAATAAGGGAACACTTTCTACACTTTTTTCGTATTTTACTTTCTCTTAAGATACTAATATTTGTTTTATATGTAAATAACATCTTGCATACGCCACACTGCACAAGGAGTTGTTGTGAAATTAAGAATATCGTTGAAGTTATTGAACCAAGTAACAAGAAACTGTAAATAAGGTTGTATATATCTCGTAACACTAAACAAACAATGGAATAATTTCGATGTGTGTGGTTTCTCGACAACTCATTATGCAATGTGACCTATGCCAAGTTGTTTTTTAAATATCGAACAAATCTCAATATGTCAATAACGAAGTAAGATATGGAAAAAGTTTAGAAATGTCCAATAAATTTTTGGACAGTTCTTTCGAATAAGCTGAACTTAATTTAAAGTGTCTCTGAAACGAAAATTAAGTATATAAAAACATATATTTTACAATATACATAAATATACTATATTATATATATATATATATATATATATAATATTATGTATTATATTGTATATATAAAATTAATATATATATATCCATATACATATAAATTTAATCAAACTAAAAACTATTTTCTACATATCGTTTCTGGACACTGAAACTTTATGTAGAAACACACATCGAAAAGTTATGTAGAAAATAGCTTTTATTTTGATAAACTTATAGTTGCTTTTAAACCTACGTGTTGGCTGGCTGTTGAAGAACTAGTTATATATATATATATATACATTCAAAAAGTAAACTTTATTAAAATCTTCCTTAAAGGAAGCGGAATTAAAGTTAGTTGGTTGATTGTATGATGAAGTGGGGAAGATAAGACATGGATTGTTGGAGAAATATGAAGGGATGTGGTCGGAGTTGGAGATGA